>AWUE01012639.1:0-16812 GCA_001974825.2 Corchorus olitorius
TTTTCCCAACTAAAATTGTCTTCCTAATTTTTTAAGGGTTATCGAATAAGTTTTTTTATTTAATTCAACTTAAAAAAAATTTCCCTTTCTAATTTTGTCTTCTTATTGTTAAATTGTCTTTATTGACTTGTTAAGTTGTTTTTTACCGTTAATAATTTTGTAATGATTAGTTTGTAAATTTGTCTTCATATACTTAAATGAATTGCAAAATTGTCTCTATTCGAAATTAATGCATTGCAAATTTGTCCCCATTTACAATTAATGCATTGTAAATTTGTCCCCATTTGTAATTAATGCATTGGAAATTTGTCCTTATTCAATTTAATAAAGCCTATTATGACATCTTTTTACCCCAATAATTACGTCTAAACCCTATTTTCAAGCCTAATTATCCCTTTTTTTCTTTGTAAAAACCGGATCCATAAGTCACCCATTACGTTGACTTCGGTACATTCAACGGCTCATAGTTATTTCCGTCAATTCCCTTTAATCCCAACCGTTGAACTTTGCAAAGTTTATGCAAAGGTTACAAAAACAAAGGTTTGTAAAAGTGACCGTATAACTAACAGTTGATTTGTGTAAAGAAGTTAAATAAAAATCTATTGCTTCTAAATGTTAGTCACTCAAAAAGTTTTTGGAAGTGACGAAATTGAAAAGAGGTTAGGTGTTTGTTCACTTCAGACTTGAGATTCAGAGAGAAGCAGAGCAAAGCAAATCAAATCAGAAGAGTCACAGCACAAGCCAGTTCCATCGATGCAACAGAGAGTCAGATAAGCACACGTGCCTTTGATTTGACCCTTATCTCTCTTTATCCACTCACTGCCTTTGCCTCTCTGCCTCTGCCTGTCCCTAACTCAACTCTTTTTATTTATTTATTTAATTATTTGGTTGCAGAGCAGAGCAATGCAGATTTTCCAGCTTTGCCTTATTGCATCACTTGCATGCATGGCTAACAACTCTCTGCCTCTTTTTAAAATTTCTTTTTCTTTGAAATTAATGAGTAATACACACCAACACTAAAAGAAGATTATGACCGAAATGAATAAAGGAGACTTGAGATCATCCTCTCTCTCTTTGACATTGATATATATGGTTTTGATCATATTCATATGAAATAAAGTTGTTTTTGGTGCTAAAAAAATTTCTCTCTTTCAAACTGGCTAATTTTATTTGTATTTGGGATGTGTTTATTTTTATTTTATAGATAGATATAGAATATAGATAGATTAATTTATAGATATAAGATAGATTGTCTCTTTACCAATCTTCATATATAATTTCTTCCCTTAATTCTTATTCGTTAATTAAATTTTAAAACTAGCTTCTTGTAAAATATAAGGTAGCTAGGCTAGCTAGGGAGTTGGTGATTAATAGAGATGATAATAATATGCATGTACCAAAGTCAAATTTATTGCTGGTTACATCACATATCTTCTCCCATTTAAGGACAAGGGGCTTTGAATTCTATTTTGTTATAAGGATCTCCCTCATAAGATTCGAAAAGATTTGGTTTCAAATAATACTCGTCACTTTCCCTATCATTTTATGATCCAAAGTTCGTCATCCACTGCTAGAATATTAATTGCTTTCTTCATTTTTGTGTGACTAATGTTGAATATTTTTCCTTATTTAAAGTTCTGGATTCTTAAATTTAGTTTATATCATATATATGTGATAATAAAGCATATAAAAGTTTCCATACATTAGCTAATATGCAGTTCATTAAAAAGGTAGAAACATAAAATATATATAAATGTTTAAAAAAATCCTCATCATGTCTAGGTAGGAGCTGTAGAGATTCAATGCCCGTTAAAGTTAGAAGTTGAATATGGAAAATGGGAGGAAAAATCTATTTTCATTAATTGGTTACAAGGTATTTATACAATATATGAGTTTAAGTATAAGTCAAATACATAGAGCTATCTAGTATAACAAACTATCTGTTGTAACAAACTTTACAAATCAAATATTGAATTTGAATTTAAGATGAAGGATAAGTTGGTCACTTATCCCTTACACACCCCCTCAAGATGGTGTGGATGTTGAAGAAACGCCAATCTTGGATTGTAATTGCTGAAACTTCTGGCGGGAAAGTGGTAGTAAATCTACTAACTGGTCATGAGTAGAGACATGTTTCACTTGCAGGGAACCAACCTGAACTTTGTCTCTAACAAAGTGGAAATCAATCGATATGTGCTTCATTTTGGAATGAAGAGCTGGGTTGGCAGACACGTAGGTTGCACCAATGTTGTCAGAGTAGATTATGGGAACATTAGAGATGGTACCTTAAGTTCAGACATCAAATTTTGAACCCAAGCGAGTTCTGCCGCAGCACTGGCAATGGCCCTGTATTCGGCTTCAGTGGAGGATCGGGCAACCGTTTTCTGTTTGTTGCATTTCCAAGAGATGAGATTCCCGTTAAGATAGACAAGATAGGCTGAGGTAGATTTGCGATCACTTGTATCACCTGCCCAATCTGCGTCTGCATAGGCATAAAGTGATGGAGAAGAGGTACGGTAGAAGGAAGTGATGGATTTCCGCAAGAAAAGGCCAGTTGACAAAGTGCCCTTGAGGTACCGCAGGACACGCTTCAAGGCCTGCCAATGTACATCTGTAGGTTGATGCATTAACTGAGCAAGTTTATTGACTGCAAATGATATATCCGGGCGAGTAATAGATAGATACTACAATGCACCAATAACACTTCTGTATTCTTTGGCATCAAGTAGTAAGGTGCCAATATCCAAGGTAAGAGAAACAGAGGATGCCATGGGTGTGCCAACAGGCATTGGAGTCAAGCATATTTGTGCATTGCAGCAGGTCAGTGACATACTTTTTCTGAGACAAAAGGATGCCGCTAGTAGTAGTTTCGGTTTCAACACCAAGAAAATAACTCAAGGGTGCCGGATCCTTAAGTGAAAATTCTTTCGACACTGAGCCAACAAAGTCTTGTAGAAAAGACTTAAAATTACCAGTTAAGATGATATCATCGACATAAACAGGAAATAAGCAGTGATATCCTTAGTTATGTAGACAAACAAAGAAGAATCTGACCTTGATTGTTGAAAACCAGACTTTATGAGAAACGAACTTAGAGCATTATACCATGCTCTCGGTGCCTGTTTCAGGCCATATATAGCCTTCTGAAGTTTGAAACATACTCTGGATGTGTTGAATCAATATAACCTGGAGGTTGCTTCATAAAGACATCTTCTGACAGAACTCCATGAAGAAATGCATTATTGACATCAAGTTGAATCATCTACCAATTGAACTGACATGCAACAGAAAGGACAAGTCGGATGGTGGTTGGTTTTACCACTGGGCTGAAAGTTTCAGAAAAATCTATACCCGGCCTTTGATGAAACCCCTTGGCAACCAATCTCGCTTTGCATTTGGAGATGGTGTTGTCTGGGTTTTGCTTGATTCGATATACCCATTTACAGCTGACAAGATTTTGTGTAGGAGAAGGAGGAACAAGCTGCCACGTACCATTTCTTATAAGTGCATTAATCTCATTGGACATGGCAGATCTCCAATTCGGGTCATTTACTGCCTATGAAACACATGTGGGCTTTGCCGCAGAGATAGGATGCTTTGTAGCCAGGAAAAATTTTGGATTTGGCTTGTTGATGTTGTTATTCGACCGAGTTACCATAGAGTGAGTATTGGTGTTCGGTTGGATGTCTAGATCTGAGGATTGCGACAAAGGTTCTTGTGGCCGCGGAACATCCTGTGGCAATGCAACATTCTACAGTAGCATCCTGCGGCAGTGGAACAATATTTTGTAAATCCTGCGACAGTGGAGCATCTGCCTGTACACCCTGCGACGAAGCTGGACTTAAATCATGGTTAGAATCCGAATTCGCAGCATGTGTTGGTGCGGGCATTGAAGTGGATGGCAGAGTAGACTCAACAGAAGAGTGTTTATCTAGAACAACTAGACTCGGACTCGCTAGAAAAAAAGCGGCAGTGGACTCAAGATCTGAAGATGACTGCAGTGATTTTTGTGGATATGGAAACTGATCTTCAACAAATTCAACATGACATGATACAAAGACTCTAGAAGACTCCAAGTCGAGACACAGAAAAACACTTTGGTTGCTGGAATATCCTAGAAAGACACATGGTTTGGAACGCGACTGAAATTTATTTTTGTTGAAAGGACGGAGACATGGATAACAGAGACACCCGAAGACACGTGGTTTGTGGTAATTGGGATCTTTCTTGAAAAGAATTTGGAATGGTGAGTGAAAATTGAGTGTGGGAGTTGGCATGCGGTTAATGAGGTATGTAGCGGTTAATGAGGCATAGCTTCAAAATTGGAGAGGATGAGAAGCTTGGTGTAGGAGAGTTAATCCAGTTTCAACAACGTGGCGGTGACGTCTTTCGGCAAAACCATTGTGTTCGGAAGTACGGGGAGGTGTTTGTGGGTGGGAAATACCATTTGGTCCAAGAAATTATTTTAGTTTCTCATACTCTCCGCCCCCATCAGAATATAAAGTAATAAGAGATGTGTCAAAAAAATTTTCAACCACAGCTTTAAACTTAGGAAACAACAGAGAGAGATCTGACCTTTTGTTTAATGGAAACAACCATATATACTTTGAATAGTGATCGACAAAAATTACATAATATTTGTGGCCAGCAAATGATGTAATAGGTGCTGGACCCCAAATATCTGTATAGACAAGTTCTAAAGGCTTGAAACTAGTTAAAGATGACACTCCAAAAGACTGCTTGTAACTTTTATTGCAGTGGCAGGAATTACAAGAATGAAAATCTTTAGACAAATGTGGCAAGGAAAAATCCTTGATGACTGTACTGAGAATGAGCTTGAAGGGATGACCTAAGTGCTTGTGCCAGTCTTGGGTAGAAACACGAACAAAAGACAAAGCAACAAGCTTTATTGGCTGGAAACTAGAAGAAAATTGATAGACGTCATCCACGTTCAACCCCCGCGACAGCACTGCTCGAGTCCGCAAATCCTTAACCAAAAATTTATCAGCATCAAACAGAGACATTGTTTGCTTTGCAAAATTTCGAAACAAAAATGAGATTCTGAGCAATTTTAGGCACACATAATACTTCCCGTAGTTTGAATGAATGATCAGAAGAGGTAAGCTCAGTATCACCAATATGAGTTATGGACAGACTTGTTCCATCACCTATCTGAATTGCGTTAGTACCATCATACTCTGCAGAGATGGCAAGATTCTTAAGATCTGCGGTAACGTGATCTGAAGCACCAAAGTCCATACACCATGTTTTTCCAGATTGCAAAGCATTGGCATAATTTGCAGTTGCGGCAGGACGTGAAGTGAAAAAGGATTTGCCTAGGGATGTCAATGGGGCCCAAACCCGATTCCCCGCCCTGACGAGGAAGGGTTTGGAGAGTATTTTTGGGGAACGGGTTCGGGGATGGGGATTGTTTTTCATTCCCCGTCTGGGATGGGCACGGGTATGGGGAATGGTCCCCCCGCCCCGAACCCGTCCCCGAAATATATTCATAATATATATATATATATATATATATACAGGGCTTTATTATTGGGTTTATAGTCTAAGAAGTCTAAGAAGTGCAAGATGATAATTATTTCATGAATTTTATTTGGATGATGGATTTGATATAATGTTTATTCATTTAAGTTATACCTAAGTTATACCTTGTACGGTGTTGAAAGCTTGTAATTGTGGTGTTGATTGTTGAAAACTTGTAATTGTGGTGTTGTAAACTTGTATTAATCTATGTAATGTTTTGTACTAAACTTTTTATGAACTATATTTTGCTTAAAAAATTAATTGTAATATTCGGGTAACGGGGATTCCCCGAACCCGTCGGATCCCCACGGGGACGGGGACGGGTTCGGGGAATATAGTACCCGCCTAAAACCCGCCCCGTTGACATCCCTAGATTTGCCTCTGCGACATTGTTTGGCAGAATGTCCGATTTTCTTACAAATTTGGTAAATGAGCCTGTTGTTATCATTGGAGCCAAAAGACTTGCCTCTGCAGAAATTGTTAGAAAAATTTGGAGAAAAACCACGTTTTGCTATATTAGCAGTGGGTACATGTATGGCAGGATTTTCAGCTTCCTGTTTGAGAAAAAGTTCGAAGGAAACAATTTGCCGTGGAGCTCCTCAAGAGAAATTGGTGTTTCATGCGCCCGAATTGCAGTTGAAATCTCTCTGAACTCAGGCCCAAGGCCATTCAAAATGTAGAGGATTTAATCATCCTCTTCAACCACGGTGCCAGTAAGATGTAATTCATCGACAATATGTTTCATTTTCTGAAGAAACTCTGCCACAGGTTGATTGTTCCTTTTGGTGGAGCTAAGAGAACTCTTGAGATCCATGATTCTGGATCGAGTTTTGTTTGCATACAGTTTGAGCAACTTTCGCCAGGCATTATAAGAAGTTTTGGAAGAGGCTACATATGGTAGCATTGATTCTGAAGTGGAGGCAATTATGCCATGAAGAATTAGTTTATCCTGCCGAAGCCAGAAGGCATAGTCGGGGTTGGCAATCGTTCGACCATCTTTGGTCACTTCTTTGGGTGATGCGGCATGAGTGCCATCAACAAATCCAGCAAGGTCAAAACCTTGAAGGAGAGCATCAAATTGGGCATGCCAGGAAGAGAAATTTTTGGATGTAAGATTCAATGGCAACTGAGCAGTGGCGTTGATGGAAATGGGTTGGGGCGTGGTGGTGTTTGCAGTAGCCATTGATGGGAAGAAAAAAAAACCAGGATCAATCAAGCTTTAGCTTAGAAAAAGTCTGATACCATGTAGAGATTCAATGCCGGTTAAGGCTAGAAGCTGAATATGGAAAATGGGAGGAAAAACCTATTTTCATTAATTGGTTACAAGGTATTTATACAATACATGAGTTTAGGTATAAGTCAAATACATAGAGCTATCTAGTATAACAAACTTTACAAATCAAATATTGAATTTGAATTTAAGATGAAGGATAAGTTGATCACTTATCTTTTACAAAAGCTACTTTCTTTTTATTTTCAATTAATGTTAGGTAAAGAGAAAAAAAAAGGGAAATAGATTAAAGTATGGATCATAAAATTTCAAAAGAGATATATACCCGGACCGAAAAAACCGACCAGTTTTTTCGGTTTTGGGTCAGTTGGGTCGGTGCTAACGGTCCTGTCGGGTTGTTCGGTGCAACCCGACTTCAGAGTTGGTGTCTCGGTCAAAGATCGGTTCCAGAAATAGAGAACCGAACCCGACCGAGAATCCGAATAGATATTTTTATATAAAAATAATAAATACAAGTAGGGCGGTCTGCGCTTGCGCTGCAGTCATCTTCTTATTAGGGCTATATTTTTTGTAGTTGTTTAAGTCGATTAGTAAGAAAATATTGCATTGGCTGTAAGTTAATCAGTTAGGAGAAACCCTTACATCCAAACAAATAATTCGCATATATAAAGCAAAACACATGACCTTTCTTTCATTCTAAAAGTGCATTACCTAAATTCTAATCCATCTCTAGGTAATTTATCAAAATAAATAAAAATAAAGCTAATATTCTACTCCTCCATCTCTAGACAATTCATCAAAATAAAGCTAATATTAATTGTTGTTTGAAATGTATGTTGATTATCTAAAAAAAAAATTATACGCTGCGGTCATTTTTTAATCTTGATTGCAATTGTTAAATTAATAAACTCTGGTAGGTGGAAGAATTTGGTTTCTGCATAAGGAATGCATAATTTTTTGTAGTCAATGAGCATGTATAGTTGTCGTAGGAAAATTGAATTAGTTGAGAGCATTTGCATGAGCATATGTAATTTATAAAATGCAACACAAAATGATTGTACTTATCATTGGCTAACTGTGAATTTGGAAATTCGAAATATTCTTAACATAAACAACTAATAGAAACCTCAATAAAAAGGAAGTCGAATGATAAATAAAAAAAACTTTTTGTAAAATAAAAGAAAAATAAGGAAATATTAAATTTAAGTATCAAATAATCTAACCAACAAATAAATCCAGATTTACCTCAAAATATTGCGGTGAGAAGTGAAAGTTCCCCACTTTAGTTATGTCATCCTAAGGCGCTGCTAAATTAAATGGAAGGATCTTATCAACGTCCACCTACAATTTTAGGAAACAGAACGGAGTCCATGTGAAACCAATTCAGAGAAATGTTAGGGAAGAAAAAACCCACCCAAATAAAAATGAAGACGAAAGGAAAACAAAACTAGAATGTCAATAGTTTACCCATGAATCAACCATTATTGCAGATACATCTATAGCACCAATCCTTTGGAATTCCGGCATAGGAGTAGAACCGGTATATCCTAATATCCACACACAATTAATATGTAATTAATTAAAACACACTTAATCATAAATATAGATATAGTAAATTACAAAAAAGGGCAGCAGGAAAAGTAAGGGAGGAAATTCATCGAGGGCCTTTTTAGTCACCCGAAAAGTGTGAAAAGACCAAAAAAAGTCAAAAGGAGGCACCACACTAATCCTCAATTTGGCCTTTAAGTAATTTCCATTGTCACTAAAAATAATATATAGTATATATAATATATATATATATATTAATTAGTATTATCAAATATATTTACCTAAATATAAATATTAGTCCCACCCTCATTTTCTTCTCTCCCTCTTTCACGCCGTCTTCTTCTCTTCTTATTCTTCTCCTTCTCCGATTCAAAGCTTCTCTCTGTTTCCTTCATCTCCTTCTCCAATAGCCACTTCTTCTTGCTTGTCAAATCCTTTGGTTCCTTCTTCCCTTAGTTCCCTTTCCTCCATTTATTTTCTGATTTGAAACTAAAGTTTCCCCAATTAAAAAACCTAACACCCAAAATCCCAAAATCGATTTTTTTTTTTTTGAAATTTTTCTTTCTCCTTCTCTGATAAGTGATAATGGATTCTGGGTTTGTTACAAGCTTGAGTCTTCAACCAAGACTCGTTGTGCACTGCTTGTCAAGGTCTCTGCGACAAGGTATCTGAAACACAGCTCTAAGTGTTGCGGCCTCCGTGGGAAACGCAGAAGCTGCGGAGATGATAGCCCAGAAGAACCCATGCCTCCATTTCATCTTGCTGCCAAGATTACCCAATGGCTTATCAAACTCAGGCGATTTTTTTTTGTTAATTTCTTGGGGATGTTGACTGTTTTGACTATCTATTGGGTTAAATACAATGAAGTTTTTGCCTTTATATATTGTGCTCTTGGACAATTGCTCCTTTTTTATTTTTTGTTTTTTTTATCCATCTCTTATCTTGTCTCTACCTCTTATTGTTGTTGTTGTTGTTGTTTCTTGCTGAGGTTTGTTTTTGCTTTTTCTCTTGGTAATATTATGCTATATTGCTATCTGTTTCTAAGGATGTTGGTGAAATAATTGAAAAATGACACTTCTTCACTTAAATCTTGGCATTTCATCAGCTCTGTTCTATGGCAGGCGATGAACTCCGATGGGATTTAAAAACCAATTAACCCGACCGGTTGCTCCGAAACCGATAAAGTCGGTTTCCCTCGGTTACTACCAAGGTCGGGTCGGTGCTCGGTCCCAAAAAAATATCCCTTGGTTCCCTCGGTTTTGGAGTAGAACCGACCCGAAAGGACCGAACCCGACCGATGGACACCCTACAATTTGTGTATCATGTTATGTTTTGTGGGTTTGGCTCCAATCCATTACGCTTCCCATCCATTGCTTTCCAATACAATCTTAGATGGATGACACTTATTAAAATTATGTTCAATGGCTTAGATTAAAAGCTTAGTTAACCCTCTCTTCACTCTGTTAATCTCATGTTTCCCCTTTACTTTGTCTTCTTGCTTGCAATTCAAAGAGAGTGTTGCGACTTGCGACTAAAACTAGTAATGATGGGTGTCGTTTACCACCAAAAATAAATTACTAAACCTTCCTATAGACAGGGTAAGTTCAGATCGATCCCATAGAGAGTTGTGTGAACTACTTTACTCTAATTAATCCTAAAACTAATAATTTATGGGGTTTTTGTGAAAAGAGTAACAATAAAATAAATAAGCAAGAAAATAATAAAATTAAGAAACAAGATAAATAAATACTCCAATCCCAAGCATCGACTATTCAGGTTGATCTGATCATTAAAACAAAAGATATAAACATATTCATCAAGATAGAAGGCGTAGATTGACAACAAACGCTAATCAATCCCACGAATTCACCAAAATACTAATTAAAGCGAACACTATTAACTAGCCTAATTGAGGTCCTAACCCTATGGCAAACGCACAAAGAATTCAAGGTTCAATAGCATTAAGCATAGTAAATTATAGCCTCCACAAATAACACTCCCCAAACGGGTAAGCATTCAATTTGCATTCATGATTTCCTAGTGATTCTCAGTTACCCTTCAATAACTCCCAACCAACTAGTTGCTACCATGTGAAACCTAACCAAACGGTATAGAATTCCAACTAGCAATAGATTTATAATCCTAATTAATAAGTTGCGCACCAAATCAATTAGAAATCATAAATACATAAAGAATAAATCTGAAATCATAAAATATCAAGATAAATAATCAGGTTAAGAACATAAATCTCACAAATCAACCTAAAAGTCTAAGCATGGAATTGGAGAGAAAATGCTTATCTCATAATTGATGAAAACCAGGAACAAGAAAAGCAGAAGAGAGAAGAATTAAGATTGTAGATTTGTGTACAAAGGCTCCCTTTATATAGGGGCTAAAACCTAATCCTAAAATAATTAGGAAATAAATAAATAATTAATAAATATATTTAAAATCCTAAAAAGACTAGGAAAATAACTAAACTAGGCCCTAGATTTAGTTTAAGAGTTGTGGGATCATGAGATCTTGGAGATAAAACCCATTTAAAGTAGGAAAACTAATTCAAAAATCGCAACTTCCGCAACTCACCCGCCCCGGGTAGGGGGTGCCCGGGGCCGGGTGTCCTCAGATCTCAAGAAAAGGATTCTGACGCGTTCCTGAAGGTACCCAGGGCCGGTTAGGGGGGTACCCGGGGCCGGGTAGCCTCAGAACTTGATTTTCAAGCTTTTTCCTCTTTTTCGCTTCACAAACGCGTCTAACTTTCGATAGCAAACTTCAAGACCCGATCTTCGGATTATTTCTCCAATTTCTTCACAAAACCGCTTGATTTGTCTAATTCCATAATCATTATCTCCAAAAGTACCTATAAGACAAAAACAAAGCAATTAAGTTCTAATTCAAAGGATAGGCACTTGAAAATCATCAAATTAAGCATAAAGAATTAAGGTAAATAAGTGCCTATCAAATTCTCCCACACTTAAACCTTGCTAGTCCCTTAGCAAGTTAACTAGATAAAACACTAAAAACTAAAACTAAAACAAGTATTGATTCCACTATCGTAGGTGTACGGCGGCACTTAACACATGACGCAAGCCTTTAAACCTTTAATCGAAGACATTAAAGGAGGAGTTATAGTCTCCTGAGGGTTTACTTAACTAGAACGACACCCACAAACATTTAGGACATAGACATTAGAGAGATCTTTCTAGTGTTTTGAAAGAGATTTATACTCACAAAGGTAGCAAAAACAATATATTCAAAGCTATTCAAGTAAGTCTCAATATCATTCAAACAATTTAAAACAGTTTTCCAATCAATGTCCAAGCATCTTCAAATCTCAATCTAGAAACAACAAGTAAATAAGCATTCCATCATCGTAGACCAATGAAAATTCAAGTGCATACTCAACCAAAATTTGTATTTCCATCCTATTATTGAGACAAAACAAAAACCACCAAAGTTATGAAATAAGCTCATGGGTGAAAACAAGTCTTAAAATTTTTTTAGATGGGGCTACTAGCCCATAACATTCTCCACTAGTGCCTTGAAAATTTAATTTTTGGGGCTACTAGCCCATAATTGCTTGGCACTTTTTGAACTTGTTTGCACGCTTCTGTTTTTGGTGTTTTTTTATTTATTTTAGAGAGACAATACTTCCTCATTTCTATACCATGCCTCTTATCCTCTTTTTCTTACTTTATTACTCCATTTTTCAGAGTGACAACTATGGTAAGATCGGAAGTATCTCTTTTCCTCTATATAACTCAAAATACATCCCCCCACACTACTCCTGTGAATCACTTTAAAGCTCAAAGGGGTCTTTGTTGTTCATTTTGACTCATATAGAATGGAATACAAGTTTAGGGAATAAAATCACTCGAAAATCCATTTTTCATACTAAAAATCACTTATCACTTGCTAAATTTTGAAAGAGAAAAGTCTTTACTTAGAATCTTTTGGAAAAAGTTTCTCATTATTCATCAATCACATCAGCACACTCAAAATAACTATTGAAAACATTGTAAAAGCTTTTCACTCATGCAAATACTAATCCAAAACAGTTTGAAAAATGATCTCCATGTCTTGACTCTTGGATCTAAAACTAATAGATTACCCCCCCCCCCCACCACACACACACTTAAGTTATACATTGTCCTCAATGTGTGCTTAGAATGAATGCTCAAATCACAGCAATGAATGAAAAGCACAAATTGAAACAATACATACATATGGGTGGTTAAGCATTCATGCAATTGTAGCAATATAATCAAAACATATGCAAAACAAAAATTAAGCATTTTAATAGAACATTAGTCGACTAAAACAGCATCCTTAATCAACTAAAGTTCATTTATTCATTCAAATCATGCTTTGCATACATTAATCAAAAGATCAAACTTGCATAAAAGAAAGTAATATCTAGATCCTTTACACTGCATGATATGCAAAATAAAAGAAAAAAAATCAAAAACTAAGAAAATAGAACTATATGCAATCCTAATTCAAACAAAACAAGTCATGGCAATAGCAATTTTTAATGAAACAAGAAAGAGTGATAGAAAGGCTTATCGATTTGGCGAGCTCATCCAAACAATGTGCGATTCTCCTCAATCCATTGCATCTTTGACAAGCATGTCTTGGTCTGGGTCCGACGGTATTGATCCACGCGAAAAGAAAGGAGAGGCGTCGTGGGAGTCCACTTTCTGAAGCTGCCCGCCCCTGGGCGAGAGGTCACCCGGCCGCGGGTAGGGTATCTTAGTATTTAAGCTTCTGGGGTCACCCGGGGCTAGGTAGCCTCAGATTTTGCTTCTCCACACTTCCTGATTCTTTTTTGCTAAATGTTGGACACCATGATTTGAATCACTAATATGCAATAGAAAACAAGAAAAACTAAAAACAAAAATAGAAAATAAATTTAAAAAAAAAAGTGAAACAATTATAAAACTACAAGAAATTAAAAAGAATTAGAGATTGGGTTGCCTCCCAACAAGCGCCTTTCCTTAATATCTTTGGCTAGACCTTTCCATTCTCTATTCCTCAAGGAGGATCTTTCCACCTTAAAGCAAAAAAGCAAATATGAATAAAATTCAACAATTTGCAAATATAAGAATAAAATAAAATTAAAGAGATATGGAAAGAAGTCACCAATTTTGCTTAAAGGAACTCCATGAATGGCTAGTAAGGCCAATGCCCTTGTTGTTGCTGTGGTGGGTTCATGCAAGAGCTTCTTCGAGTGAAAGAGATTGACTTTAGACTCCTCTTGCATTCTCAGCATCTTGGCAACTTTGCGAAACTTGCAGCCATCATCATTCTTAAAGAATGGTTCCATTGTCACCCATTCTTTATAGGAATCATCATTGAAGCATCCAAACTCCAAAAAATTCTCAATCCCTAGGAAATCATGATTCTCACATCTCAAAGTCTCAATTGGAGGAGATTTATCAACCATATTGGCTTCGGATGCAAAATTTTCACTTAAATTTGGCTTGGAAAGGAGTTGAGGCTGATGTGCTAAAGAAGTTATCTCGTCAAGTTCATCTTGGCAAGTTGTTGTTTCAACCTCTACGAAGGTCGAGTTCGAACTCTCCAGTGGTTGAATCAGGAGGTTTTCTGAATTCTCTTCTTTGTCAGCTTCATTCTCATCTTGGTTCACTTCCCATGCTTCATTTTCTTCTTCCTCAAGGGAATTGAGGTAAGCTTCACACCTTCCTAAGGAAGCAACAATTTGTTCCACTTGATGTCCCAGATCTTGTATTTCTTGTGCATGCCTCGATAGTTTTTGTTTAATTAACAACTGTCCTTTTTCAAGTAACAATTGTCTCTCAACAAGCTTTCCCATGAAAGCCACCAAGTGTGCAGGAATTTGTTGTTCTTCCAATTGGTGATAGCTTGCATATGGCTCATAGTAGGAACTATGAAATTCTTGATCTCCATGCTGCTCATATGGTGGATAATCTTCATAACCTGAATTGTAAGAACAATGGTTGTAATAAGGTTCATAATAAGAAAATCCATTATAAGAACATTGCTCCATAATAAAGAAAATAGAATTTAAGTTCAAGGAACGAGGAAACCAAATTTTGCCAATAATCCTTCAAGCCTCGAATGAAGGGGTGACTTGTATAGCAGCGTCTAATGCCTAAATCTACAAAGCTACAAAAAGAACACAAAAACAAAAACACAAAAATAAAGTAAAGTAGTAAAACAAACAAACTCCCCGGCAACGGCGCCAAAATTTGATGGGTGTCGTTTACCACCAAAAATAAATTACTAAATCTTCCTATAGACAGGGTAAGTTCAGGTCGATCCCACAGAGAGTTGTGTAAACTACTTTACTCTAATTAATCCTAAAACTAATAATTTATGGGGGTTTTGTGAAAAGAGTAACAATAAAATAAATAAGCAAGAAAATAATAAAATTAAGAAACAAGATAAATAAATACTCCAATCCCAAGCATCGACTATTCAGGTTGATCTGATCATTGAAACAAAAGATATAAATATATTCATCAAGATAGAAGGCGTAGATTGACAACAAACGCTAATCAATCCCATGAATTCACCAAAATATATACTAAATATTATTTGAAACATCCAATGAAATTACTAAAAGCTCCAACTCAGGATTGATGAGGAGCCAACATTTTGTCCTTTTTTGTCTTTTCTAACTTGGCAAATTATAGAAAAGTCCAAACTATTTTTTTATCTTTCCTTTACCTGTTTGGTCATTTTGGTAATTGCATGTCCTTTGAAACCGTTTTGGGAAGTCATTAGTGTAGACGTATTTATTGTTGGGAGAATTCCTCTTTAGTGTATTGAAAAGCTAAATAATCCATGATTGGTGATATAAAGAAAATTAATCTTTCATCTATACTAACTATCTTTTTAATTAAATAGAACTTTGCATTAAGTAGATAAAGAAGTGGAATTAATAGTTACTTAGTTCAAGTTCATTTAGAATGGTTTAAGACATGCAATTATTTTCTCCAATTGGCATAGACTTTAATTTTTGTGATACTAGATAAACAATAGATTAATCATTTAGGTATTGTATGTTTTTAAACAGTAGACATTATATAAGCAAGCTTTACAATTTGGATGATATAATATCTTTCAATCAAATCCAGTTTTCCATTTATAGATTAATAGTTGCTATTTAGAAATATAATAAATTTTAGATCATGTTGTAACTTTGAAATATTTTTCAACATCGAACGATTGCATTCAATAGAAGTAATTCTTAAACAATCCAAATTTTTTAACACTCGACGCGCCAGCGCGAGCTGAACCACTTGTACACATTAAAAAGACTCCAATACATCACATACAAAAAAATAGGCCCAATGAATTTCACACACACATTCAAAGCCCAAACAAAGTTCATGTTCCTTAAGTGGCCCAACAAATCACAAGCAAAGGTCCAAAGCTTATTACATCGGCACATAAGACAAGTTTTTCCTCACGGCAGAGGAGTCTCCACCACCATATGGCAGCAGAAGCATCTACAGCGCCGCACACGGGGAAGCCAAAGATGCCGCAGGGAAGATGCCGAGAAGGGAATATTGCCAAAAGGAGTAATATTCACTGATAATAAATTATTTCCATGTTTAATCATGGCATCAAAGACCAATCACCGCAATAAAACACACTAATCCTTTGGATTTGCAGAAAACATGGACCAAGGCCACGAAGCGGGAAAACATTTTGAAGAAGTGGCTTGGATGGCATGTGAAGATGGGAATCTGCCAGGGGTTATTTTTGGAAGGGACAACTTGCTTGGAGGTTGATCTCCGCTTCAAAGATAACACTATGGCAAAACAAAAAGGGAAAGAATCTCCGCAGCGGTTGACTTGCTGCACTGCCGAGAATCTCAGAGATGAAGTTGACTCAACGCCACAAAGGCAAAAATAATTCAAAAACGAGAAAAGTAGATATGTACCTAGGCCCGATATGGAAGATGTCGTGGCAGAGAGTTGGTGGAATCTTCTGCAGGAATCATGGCCATAGAGAGCACCGTACCGCAGTGGGGGCCTTATAAATAATCGCAGAGAAGGCTTCATCTTAAACAATTTTTCACATCCAGAGCCTCCTCTTCTTCACGACTTTGCTCTCAAATTACTTTTCTTTCATTTCTTTCCCTTTAAGAGTTGTTCCCATCTTCTTTCTTCAAGTCCCTTTTTCAAAGGGTAATTCCCATTTACTTGGAGTAAAGAAATGAATTTTTTTCTTCAATCATGAGTTTTGAATAATACTCTGTTATTGACATCAAAGAACAGGGCAAAAACAGAGCATTGTTCTTCTTCCCCGAAATCTTAGTTTTGCGGTAACCACCCTCCCACCGCAGTAGTTATAGGCGCCGCAACTCGACTTTCATCAGAACTTCTGCCGAATCACTTTTCCATTTTATTTCCTTTTCAAACCCAATCTTCACTTGAAGAAAGGGGTCGGCCCAAACCCTTTGGAGCCGAGACTAGCCTTGCCCCACACTTGCCGCA
>AWUE01012640.1:0-70949 GCA_001974825.2 Corchorus olitorius
CATATGCATTACAGAATACCAAAAATGATGGTTTTATCCTACATTGACGTTTCTTTCTTCTTTTTGCACTAAATGACATGTATGAGAGATTGCTCTGTATTTCTTGAAGGTCCAGCCTCTTTGCTCATGTTTTCCTTCCTTTTTTCCTAGCAAGTTTGGACTTGAGAGTACCTTATGAGTTCCCTGGCATTCAAAACAGTGATGGTCAGAGGCGCTATAGTTGCAAAAAATAATCCTTGGCTGCGATAACGAAAGTGAAGAAAACAACCAGTATCTAATACTTAAAGTAGTAGCTTAGAGTACGCCAAGTTCTCACCATCAAGGGGCAGCACCACGATGAAGCAGACAGGAATCAAGATCAAGACAGAACCTAGCCAAGTGCGATACAGGATTGAGGATCCACAAGTGCCAGACTTACTGCAAGAGGCAAACAGGTTAGGAGGTGTCAAAAGAAAGGCATGCAGCAGCACTTAGTGAATACAGTGGACTCAATTCTTGGACTTGACAGGATGAAGGCAAGCTATTGATAAACACATGAACCTGGCAACAACATTTTGGGGGTGAAATTTGAATCAAAGCCATCTTCATAACAGTAATAAGCAGAAAAAAACTAAAGAGAAGCTCACCTTACTGTCCCCAACTGCTGCCATGTCCTCATAGACTCCAAGCTTTAGGTTGACAATTCCATAGGCTCCATTGTTTTCAGTCCAGTAAATTAGCATGCACAAGACACAATCATAGGGTGGTTTCAAGAACAGGGAAATAAAGCCAGGATTGCAAACAGAAAGACAAGATTGAAACTTCATGCATCAAAAGTCAGAATGCACACTTAATAAAGAATTTCAGGGTTCATACTCATATAGACTCACAGCAGTGCCAAAATTATCACAAGGCAGACCAAATAAGAATCAATATACCAACAACCACCAATAGGTCACATTCCTCACTTTAGGCATACCTTACTCCTAAACGTGCTAATTTCCTAAGTAGGACAAAAATGAACAGAAAGAGAAGATACCTGAGGAGATTGAATCTTCTTCCTCGCCAGCTCATCCCAGGTGCTTATCCACATTAGAACTCTCTCCTTGCACAAGAAGACAAAGATGGTTAGCAAAAAAAGAAAAAGGAGAAAATGAAAAATTACAGATGGCCTCTGAGTTGTTAGGGGTGGGAAGATTCATGAATCAAGAAAGAATTCAGGGGTGGCGTTGATAGAAAAAATCGGGAACCTTCACACATAGCTACTCTCTTTCTCTCAAATCTTATCCTCACCGATCTTCAACAAAAGAAATGGATCTCCACAATTCATCGGACCCCTCCCTCTCTGACCACTAAAAAAATCCTCTCATTCTCTCCCGCTAAAAAAATACAGTCTCTTCTCATTTTTTTCCCTCCCACACAATTTCTCTGACCTCTCCACTCCACATCCCACCTCACACTCTCTCTCACACAGTCTTCTGCAATCTCTCTCTCTGAGGATCAACAATAGAAATCTCTCTTTTCCCTCTACAAAAGAAAATACACACGGCACTGAAAGAAATTACGCTCCCTCTCATCTTCCCTCAATCTCTCTGACCTCACACATACACCATCTCTTGGCTCTCTCTCACTCATCAAACACTGAACCTCTCCCCTTCACAGACACACAGACTCTCACAAAAACCCAATTCAGTAGCAATCACGGAAAAATACAAAAAAATAATTTAACAAAAAAAGGAGGAGAGTTTTTTTTTTTGGGTTCAAAAAAAAAGAAGAGAGGCTTAGAGTTTATAAAACAAAGTTGGAATCTATTCGGGGTTTGGTGATATTGGGTCGGTTTATGGCTTATTTTTCAGATTTTGGGTACTTTCGATTGGGGCATTTGTTGACCAATCTATTCGGTGAAAAATAAAGAGGGAATGATTGAGAATACATACTCTGAGATGAGGCTCGAACCGATGGTGGAATCTTGAGATTGAAGCTTTATGGTCTTGTTTCGGCTAAAGCTGGGTCGATGTATTTACGGTGTCTTTTGGAGGAAGCGGTAGTTGGATTCGGCAGGAGGGCAGTAAGGAGAGTTTACCCTCGTTTCTATGGCTTCATTGGAGCTCGACGGAGACTGGACGACATCAAGGGTTGGATTAAGAGGCAGCGGCGCTGTTAGGGTTTGAGTCGGGAACCATGGTTTGAAGAAAAAAGGAAGCCTTGAAATTAGAAGAGACGACTTAGAAAGAAGGTTCCCTTTGGGTGGTGAAATGGTTCGATCGACGAAAAATAAGGGTGGCTTGGTGGTGGATGGCGCTGCAACTGAAGAGAGAGGGTGAGGAGCGGCGGCGCTTTAGGGTATTAGAAGGGATTCTAGGGTTTGTGGGAGGAAGAAGAAAGAGGTGCTTTTATACATACCCGCCAAACCCGACCCGACCCGACCTGAAAGCCGCGGGTCGACCCAATTCAGGTATGATTCTTAATTTCCTTCGATTGAGTCCCTAATCGGATGCATTTAGATCCTATAAGCCATTATTAATTCATATAAAGACTGATACTTGTTTCCATGTTCAATATAGTCCCTGATTTAGGGTTAAGTCTTTTTATTTGATTCAATTTGGTCCTTATTTGGTCTTGATATTATGTGATTACCGCAATTTGAGGTTTGTCATGTTTAATTATTGCAATTTAGGGCCTGTTTATGTTGATTTAGGGTTTGATTGTTCTATGTTTACGATAAAGTTGATAAATTTGGCTCATTTTCCCTTTTAAGTGAATTTTCCCATGTCAAATAGGAATAAAATTCCTAGTTTTTAATCTTGTATGTTTTGGTTAGTTAAAGTTTGGTCTTTGTGTTAGTTCATAAGTTGAGATTAAGTTATTTGGGTCATGATTTATTCTAGGATTAGGTCCATTAGTTTAAAAATAGATTTTTATTTGGTTGGTTGATATTATTGGGTAGGGTTTGCAATGTTGATGTGAAAATGCATGATTTTTGGGTGTTTATGTTTCAAGGGTGGTATCTTTTTGGTCAATTTAAGTGTGTGATGTCAAAATTGGATTTTTATGTTTATGTCGATTTAAAAATGATTCTTTTAATCTAGCGTCATGAATTTTTGATTAGATTGCTTTTGTATTGACATATGGGATTTATGTGTGGATATGCTTGTTTGCCCCAAATTGAAAGTAGAAAATTAATTACTTAAGTTAATTTTGATTTGGGGAAATGGGGTCTTAATTTAAAGTAAAGATTTTCTTTGATTGGAATTAGCTTTAAGGATGATATGTATGACACTTTGGGCTAATTTCAATTTTAAGGAAATTTAACTTGGAATTAAGGCCTAATTTTCACAAATAAAGATTGACTTAAAAAGTAATTAAGAACTTTTGGAATGATGATTATCACTTGGTCAATTTAGATCTTTGATTTGCCTCGATATGGTACAAATTGCTTGTTATTGCCTGAATGTTACTGATCATTTTCTTTAATGTGCAGAAAAGTCCCCAGCGAGGCCAGTCCGACCCATAAGTTTTTGCTAGTTATTGTTAATTTGTTATTTGGTCCAACCAGACTTTGGTTTGTAATAATTTAGTAGAGATAGACTTTAACTGCATGCATATCATACTTATTTGTATGTTTAAACTGTTTGCATTACACGCCACTGTTATATGTTCCGATTTATAAAGTGTCGTTTTTTACTATGATGGGCGAATTCCGGGTAAAGATGCATGAGCACAACCTCCCGAGATTCTGCTCCGAGATCGAACAAACTTTACGAATATCCCTGGGGGGGCCGGGCTAGGTTCGTAATGGTTGACTCGAGTAAACCCCACTTTATCGATCAAAATGATTAAAATGAACCAGTTCATGCATCATCTGCATTCATTTTCCTTCCCTTTTAAGCATAATCAAGAAAATACAAAAAGATCATTTTTCTCCAAAAAACATTTTTCAAAAAATCAGTGTTCTCTTATTCGATTTTCAAAATTAAGAAAATAGTAAATCAAGAGATTTCAAGGTAAGCATTTTCAAATAGAACCCTTCGTAAGTAAACCCAAAAGGAGATTTTGGAAAATAAAAGTTTGGATAATTCCAGAAGAAGGTTCTGGAAAATAAAGAAATCCGAAAGAAGATTTTGGAAATTAATAAAATTGGTAAGTTTTTAGAAAAAAAATCAAATGGTAAAAGGTTTTGTCATAGCATTTTCAAAATTTCCTTTTCGAAGAGAAAAGGATAAACAAGAGAGCAAATAGTGCAAGAGAATCGTGATTGGATTAATCGACAGTGTTCGATTATATTCTTCGAATTCTCGACATCGTTTTCAAAAATGGTTTTGTTTTCCTTTTATAACCCTTTTTAATAATCAAGATTAAGATTTAAAAGCAACCTTTAGTATTAACCCATTAGATTTAGTTTAGGCTAGAGGTACCGTCGTTTGACGGGCGTCTCGGGGGTGCTAATCCTTCCCCGAGCGTAACCGACTCCCGAACCCATAGACTCTGGTTAAGCACACATGGTTAGGTTTAGTACTACCTTCGCCAAGCCTAGGTTAGTATTAAACTTAAGATAGGTGGCTAATCACACCATAAAAAGGATTAGTGGCGACTTCTTAATACCAAACGTCGTCACGATAGGGTTCCCCGGACCCGAACGTTTCGACAGCAGATAACGCTCAAGATGTGGAGAACCCGATAAGAGCCAACCTTGGGGAAGGCTCGGGAATGACTGGGCTCGGGATCGGACATGCCAACATGGCGCAAGTTAATCTATCGATATCCAGTGGAAAACAATTTGCTTATCCACCATTTTCGGGAGTAGCAGTTGGGACTTTCGTCCTCCGTCCACCGAGGCACCACCAGGGTGTCGGAATTGGGCCATCTGATCCTCCGGCATTTCCTTCTGGAATTGATACTACATCTGTGCCTTTACAGGATTACTCTTATCTGTACGATCCAGGGGTAGCGGCTACTAAGCCCATTAATTTGACGGGGGCAGATGGATCCTAGAAGATTGATTTGACTGAGGACAACAAACGCAAGTTGAGCTTAATAGAGGAAAGACTTCGTGGGTTGGAAGGATCTAGTAGCTATTATAGTATATAGATACCTCAAATTGTCATTGGTGGATGGACTAATAATACCTCCGAAATTCAAGGCCCCAAAATTTGACAAGTTTGACCGGACTAAGGATTATCCACACAACCATTTGAGAAGTTACACCAGGAAGATGGGTCCTTATGCTACAAATGAGAAGCTCATGATTCACTGTTTTCAAGATAGCCTAACGGGGACAGCCTCCACCTGGTATAATCAGCTCGACAGGCATCGTATCCATTCATGGATGATCTTGCAAAAGCCTTCGTCGACCAATACAAGTATTTGGTTGAGTTAGCCCCATCTAGAGAAACCCTAAAAGCCATGGAAAGAAAGCCTACCGAAAGTTATAGAGTTTGCACAACGATGGAGAGATAAAGCTTCTCAGGTCAGGCCACGAATAGAGGAGTCGGAGATTTCCGGTCTCTTCATTGACACCCAAAAATCTGTCTTTTTCGAAAAATTGTTCAACTTGGCATCTGAACCCTTCGCAAAGATCGTGGTGATAGGGCAAAAGTTGGACAATAGGATCAAATTAGGGAGGATTGTTGTCCCGGATGAAGCCAAAAGGGAACAGATTGGGAGGAAGAAAGAGGATGTCAACAATGTCAATCAGGCAGGATATCCACCCCATACCTACAACCACCCGCAGTATAACCAAAACCCGATCAATTACTACCGTCCACCAACACCAGTTCCATATTCTTATCAACCAGTCAACAATATAGGGGGCCCATCTTACAGACCGCCAGCACCAAATCCTCAGCCCATAGCTCCTCCACAACCTGTCAACTAACTCACTCCTCCAAGGGCCGCTCCACGCCCAGTCAGGGAGCCAATCGACGCTAACCCTTACACATACTCAGAACTACTACCTCAATTAGTGCAACAAAATCTGATCCGATGCACACTATACCCTCACACTCTACAGCCTCCTTACCCGGCGTGGTACGATGTAAATTCTTACTGTGAATTCCATTGTGGAGCTTGAGGACATTCAATGGAAAATTGTATGAGATTGAAGCGAGAGGTGCAAGCCCTGGTGAAGGGTGGAAAACTCAGTTTCCCAAAAGCGGCACAACCGAATACCGTTGGAAATCCACTACCTAACCATAAAGTGGGGCAAGTTGGGGCTGTATACGGTGGAGAATTTGTGGTGAGAGATGTCAGTAGGGTTGTTACTCCTATGGCGGTGGTGTACAAAGCCTTCGTAAAAGTTGGTTTGATGGAATCAAGGCAATATGATGGTGATGTTAGTGGTGAAGAATGCCCCATGCACAAAGGGCACACCATCCAACATTGCAAGGAGTTCAAGTCCTTTGTTCAAAAGATGATGAATGAATCCAGGATCCAGTTTTACTTTGAAGTTCCGGTGGGAGAAGTCAGTATGGTGACAGAGGAGTATAAGCCAAAACCGTTTGTCCCCGCCTTACCAACTAGGTTGCCACCACCACCATTTGTACCAACACTCCCGATATTGCAACCCTTTATCCCAAAACTACCCACGGTGATTCCACAGCACATGATGAGTCCCACCACACCAATGGTGGTTAATCCTCCTAGGCCTTTCGCCTACGACAACAATCATTGTGTACCCTGGAAATATGAAGTGAGCCTATCGCCCCAAGTGGTCGAAGGACAAGGCGAAGCCGACTTGACAAACTTAAGTGGGATGGGGAACATGACTAGGAGTGGTCGATGTTATTCACCACCTGTGAAGGAGATGATACACAAAGAAGAAGAGTTGGAGAAGGCATGTCCTGCTGACAAACCTATAGAGATGGAACAGGGTCAATCATCTACTCAAGGAGAAACAGGGAAGTCAGATTTTACGGAAAAAGAAGCTTGTGAATTTCTCAGGATCATAAAACACAGTGAATACAGTGTGGTGGACCAATTGAACAAATCGCCCATTTAAATTTCCATTTTATCTCTACTGCTCAACTCAGAGGCGCATCGTAAAGCTCTACTGCGGGTGTTGAGTCAAGCATATGTGGACCAGGGAATCACGGTAGACAACTTGGATCATATCGTGGGGAGCATCACGGCGGGTCATATCACCTTCACTAACGAGGACGTCCCGCCCCGAGGGAGAAACAATCTGAAAGCTCTGTACATATTGGCCAGATGTAATGGGTTCGACATTGGTCGAATGCTGATTGACAACGAGTCCGCCTTGAATATTATGCCTTATCACTCATTAGAGAAGCTACTGGTAGACCTCTCTCATATCAAGCCAAACAACATGATGGTGATGGTCTTCGATGGAACAACTCGCTCAGTAAGGGGTGACATTGAGCTCCAGATGAAGATCAGAGGAGTGGAATTCTTGATGACCTTCCAAGTGATGGACATTAACCCTTCATACTCTTGTTTATTGGGTATGCCCTGGATACATATGGCTGGAGCAGTACCATCTACTCTGCATCAGGCAGTAAAGTTCCGAGTAGGAAACAAGTTAATAGATATTAAGGCTGAGAAAGACATCATGGCTGCACAGACTCACAATGCCCCATACATTGAAGTAACAAAAGAGGGTCTAGAAGATTCCTTCCACTCATTTGAAGTTGCATAGCTGACCCATGTTAAGGAAGGGGGAGAGTTGCCTAAGCCACATGTGACCAAAAATTGGATAATGCAGATAAAACAATTGATAGGAAAATGATGGAAAACTGGATGCGGTTTGGGGAAGAGACTCTAAGGAATCAGAGAGGCCATTTCTACACCAAAATATAACTTTACATTCGCTCTAGGTTACAAGCCCACAAGGAAAGATCGGGTGGAAGCTATGGAGAAGAAGAAACAGATGAGGATGGCAAGGCTTAAAGGAGAACCTTATGAAGGGGGCAGGATGGAGTTCCCTCCCCTGTATCACACTTTCAGGTTAGCTGGTTGGGTGAACCCATCAGAGCAAATGAAGGCCCTTCAACGAGCCACTGATATGTTATTAGTAAAAGGAAAGCTACAGGACTGTCAGTTAATGCAATTGAAGATGGATCAGAGGATAGGTGCCCATGGATCTACCCCGCTGAACCAGGATCAGAGATGGACAGTTGGACTGAGCTCGAATTTCCAGTTTTTATCAACAATGAAGAAATGTAATAGCCTTTTCAAAGTTTCCATAGGCTTATCAAAGTTTCCAAAGACTATTACCTAAAATGTGATTGAATTTCATTTTCATGGATGTTATTTAAATCATGTTCTCTTTATTATGACTAGTAATGAGAATCAGATGCATATTCAAGTTTCTTCTTATTTGTTTCACTTGTTCACATTTGTCTCTTCATTTACTATTCTATATTTATTATTTTTCTATATCTTGCTATCTCTTTCTCAGGCGAACTGGCGATGAATGTAAAGATGAACCGGATAAATCTGCAACTAATTTTGATGGGCCTGTGTGTAACAATGATTCGACTGAGGAATATGCAGATGATTCAGAGCTACCCTCAGACCTCATGAGATTGATTGAGCAAGAAGATAGGCAAATTCAGCCTCATGAAGAAGCCACTGAACTGATAAATTTGGTAACTGAAGACTGTAAGAAGGAAGTGAAAATCGGCACTACTTTAACTCCAGAAGACAAGCAACAGCTAGTAGAATTACTCAGAGAGTATGCTGATGTATTTGCTTGGTCGTATCAAGACATGCCAGGATTGGACCCCTCAGTAGCAGTTCATAAGTTGCCCATAAGGATAGAATGCAAGCCAGTGCAGCAAAAATTGAGAAGAATGAAGCTAGATATGCTCTTGAAAACCAAGGAGGAAGTTAAGAAACAGTTCGACGCTGGGTTCCTTGAAGAAATCAGATACCCAGAATGTTGGTGCCAGTTCCCAAGAAAGATGGAAAAATGCGGATGTGCGTAGATTACAGAGATCTGAATCGCGCCAGCCCTAAGGACAATTTCCCATTACCCCATATAGACATACTAGTGGACAATACAACTCGACATTCATTGTTTTCTTTTATGGATGGTTTTTCCGGGTATAAAGAGAGGACAACTTTTGTGACAGCATGGGGGACGTTCTGTTATAAAGTCATGTCTTTTGGGTTAAAGAATGCAGGAGCCACATACCAACGAGCAATGGTTACTTTATTCCATGACATGATGCACAAGAAGATAAAGGTATATGTGGATGACATGATTGCCAAGGCTCGCTCACTAGAGGAACATTTGGTGAATTTGAAGAAGTTATTCCAGAGACTCAGAGAATATCAACTCAAACTAAACCCTGCAAAGTGCACGTTCGGGGCAACCTCCGGAAAATTGTTGGGATTCGTGGTAAGCCATAAGGGAATAGAAGTTGATCACGATAAGGTCGAAGCTATACGGAAATTGCCTCCGCGTAGAACTCAAAAAGAAGTAAGGGGATTCCTTGGGCGTTTGAATTATATAGCTCGGTTCATACCACAGTTGACCGCGAAATGTGATCCCATCTTCAAGCTACTCAGGAAAAGTAATCCAGGTGAATGGGATGATGAATGTCAAGCCGCATTTGAGAAGGTGAAAGAATATTTATTGAATCCACCGGTTTTGATGCCCCCGGAACGCGGAAGGCCTTTGATTTTATACTTAACAGTATTCGAAAAGTCCATGGGTTGTGTCTTAGCACAACAGGATGGGTCGAGCAAAAAGGAGTATGCAGTCTACTATTGGAGCAAGAAATTCACCGTATATGAGTCCAATTACTCCTCCTTGGAAAAAATGTGTTGCGCACTAGCATGGGCAGCTCAACGGCTGAGACAATATATGCTTTACCATACCACAATGTTGGTATCTAAGCTTGATCCACTACGATACATCTTCGAGAAACCTAGCTTGTCTGGGAGGACCGTAAGATGGCAAGTATTATTATCAGAGTATAAAATCGTTTAAGTGTCCCAAAAGGCCATAAAAGGGAGTGCAGTGGTAGATTTTTTGGCAGATAGGGCAAGGGACGATTATGAGC
Organism: Corchorus olitorius; assembly: GCA_001974825.2. Taxonomy (NCBI): domain Eukaryota; kingdom Viridiplantae; phylum Streptophyta; class Magnoliopsida; order Malvales; family Malvaceae; genus Corchorus; species Corchorus olitorius. The sequence goes on from AWUE01012640.1 coordinate 10,008, forward strand.
CTGTTAAGTTTGAATTCCCTGATGAGGATCTCATGGCAGTGATGAATACAGAAGAAGCTCCGAAAGAGTCTCTGAAATGGAAAGTATATTTCGATGGTGTGTCCAATATGTTGGGCATGGTATCTGTGCAGTATTTATTGCACCAGATGGAGAGCATTACCCAGCCACAGCAAGGCTAGACTTCCCTTGTACGAACAACATCGCAGAATATGAAGCATTCGTGTTCAGTATTCAAATGGCAATTGAAAGGAAGATCAAAGTGTTAGAAGTTTACGGTGATTCATCTCTGGTGGTTCATCAAATGAAAGGAGAATGGGAAACCAGAGATTTTAAGCCCATTCCATATCAAGAGCACATTTTGGAGCTAATGGAGCAATTTGAAGATATCTTCTCCCATTGTTTACCTCGGGAAGAAAACCAGTTGGCTGACGCATTAGCTAAGTTGGCTGCCATGTTCAAAATTGGCGGAGGGATGGATATCCAACCTATCGAAATGAGGTTGAAGGAGTCGCCAGCACATGTCATGAGCATAGAGGAAGAGCCTGATGGAAACCCGTGGCATCATGATATTCTGCAGTATGTCAAACATCAGAAATACCCAGAATGTGCAACTGAGAACGACAAAAGGGTGATCAGGCGAATGTCGATGTGTTATCTTTTAAATGGAGAAGTGTTATACAAGAAGAGTCGTGATCAGACATTGCTCCGATGCGTGGGTTCCGTGGAAGCCAGCAAGATCATGGAAGAAGTACACGAAGGATCATGTGGAAGCCATGTTAGTGGACATAAAATGGCAAGACAGATCATGAGGGTGAGTTACTTTTGAATTTAAAAATCCAAAAAAAATTAATTAACTAAGTTTTAATTTCAAAAGGGGAAGATTCCCATCTTGTTTTAATTTTTAAGAAAGGGGAGGTTCCCATTTCCGGTTTTTCTCCAAAATAGAGTCATTTTGAATCTGATTCTCTTTTAATATAAAAAACTCATTTGCGTTCATGTAACTTCGTTTTCAAAATCAAACAAAAGATGTGCTTTCTCTAAACCGTTTAAAATTTAGGAATAACCACAACCAATAATAGAAACTCATTAGTCAAACCTAGGTTAGTCAGTGACGTCAATTCGACGGGTGTTGTGGGGGTGCTGATCCTTCCCCACGCGTACTAGACTCCCGAACCCTTAGGCTCTGGATTAAGTAGACCATTTATTAGGCTAGTGTCCCCTTCGCCAAGCTTTGGTCTAGATTGGGCTTAATAATTTGATAGGTGACTAATCACACCTAGGTTAAAAAAAAGGATTAGTGGCGACTCTGGTTTTTAAGTCGTTTCGACAGAGTCCCCGGACTCGAACGTTACGACAAGAAGTTCAAATGCTTGTCCGAGATGTTGCCAATGTTTCTCCAAGGTTGGGCTGTAGATCAAGATATCATCGAAAAATACCAACACGAATCGGCGTAAATAGGGACAGAATAAATCATTCATGGCCGCCTGAAAATGTCGACGACGAATTAGTTAGGCCAAAAGGCATAACTCTGAACTCGTAAAGCCCATCTATCGTTCGAAAAGCCGTCTTGTGAATGTCTTCCTCAACTAACCGTATTTGGTGATAGCCAGCTCTTAGGTCAATTTTCGAAAAGACAGCAGCGCTATGTAACTCATCCAATAATTCATCAATTGTTGGAATCAGAAATTGATCTTGAACTGTAATGGCGTTCAACACCCTGTAGTCAAGGCAAAATCTCCATGAGCCATCTTTTTTTCGCACCAAGAGCACATGTGAGGAGAAAGGGCTCGTACTTGGCCTGATAATCCCTTCATTCAACATTTCTTTAATTAAAATTTCCATGTCTTGTTTTTGGGAGTGTGGGTATCGGTATGGCTTGATATTGACTGGCTTGGCTCCTGGAAAGAGATGGATGTGGTGGTCGTGATCCCTGGGTGGTGGACGTCTCTTAGAATTTCGAAGACTTGGTAATAGTGAGAAAAAAGAGCGACCAAATCTGGTTGAGATGATTATGTTTCTTGATTTCGAGTTTCATATGTAGTAGAAAAGGGAACCGTTGTCAAGTTGGGATGAGGCCAAGGCTTTAGATTGGGCAAAGTGAATAATCTACCTAGTAGTAGCATCCTTGGGTTGTGTGGGTTGATGGCCCTGCAAAGTGACCCATTTCCCTTGCAAGCTAAAAGACATTAGCAAAAGTCTGAAATCAGCTAGAATTGGGCCTAATTATGATAACCATTGTATCCCAAGAATAAGGTCAGCCCCATGAACATCTAAAAGGAATAAATCCAAAGTGAATTTAATTCGCTGCAGATTAAGTTGTAGAGCAGAAACCATCCCAGGGTAATGCAAAACGTCACCGTTGCCCACTTTGATAGAGAGAGGAGGTGTAGGTTCAATGGCCAATCCCAAATGACGAACAACCCTTGGCTGGAAAAGATTATGTATGCTGCCGGAGTCGACCAATACCGTGAATGGGTGGCCTTTAATGAGTCCTATCAGTTTCATACAGGTGTGTGAAGTATGGTCGTAAAGGGCATGAAGTGAAACTTGAAACTCGGGAAACTCTGGCTCAGTTGGTGGCGGAGGAGGCGGCCAAAACAAAGAAGTGGGTATTGTGATAGCCAATTAATTGTCCTCAATCTCATCGTCACCATCCGGTGGGTCGTCATCACTTTGTAAAAGAAAAAAGGGCATCGTCTTGCATCTGTGACTGAGCTTAAACTGTTCGTCGCAATTAAAACAGAGCCCCTTGGCTCTTCGAGCTTGCATTTCGGTGGGGGAGACACGATGAATCTGGTATGTATTGTTGAGTTTGTTGGAAGGTAAGGCTAAAGGTGTTTTGGGTCTTGGTAGTGGTGGGATGGAACTCAAAGGCCTTGGGTTAAGGGGAGAAGAAGGCCGAGCTTGATATGGAGTTTCTGGCCGAGTGAAGTGAAGCTTGGCAGCGGCGAATTTCTCTTCGGTTAATTTGGCTAGTCTATAAGCATCAAATTCGTTTTGAGGCTTAAAAACGACAAGCTCTGTTTGGATGTGTGGAAATAGACCACTAATGTAGAATTTGAGATAAGTGGAGGAAGGAAGTCCAGGGACCTTGTTAGCCAATATCTCATATTCCTTTGTATATGCATCCACCGTAGATGTTTGTCAGAGTTTATAAAGGGCGGCCTCATGATTTATCAAACTCGATAGACCAAATCGGAGCTCCAAAGCTCTAGCAAAAGCATTCCAGTCGGTTAATTACTGATTGTTGTGCATCCACTTAATCAACTCAAAGCTTCCCCCGTCATATAGAAGGCTGCTAATGGAACTTGCTGGTGGGAAGCTGATTGAGCTAAATTAGACCTTATTTTTATGGCTATTTTACTATGTTTTTAGACCCATTTATGCTTAATTATATGTTATTTTATTAATATTTGTGTTTTTAGTCTTTAAATGATGTGAAATTAAGAAATTGTTATTTTTCACTACTTTTGGAGCTATTTTGATGACTTTTTACACAGATTTGAGCAAAGCAATTTTGAGCATAGATTTGGAGATTCGAAGTTCGTGTTTGAAGACTCATTGAAGACTTATTTGGAGATTTGAAGACTTTGAAGATTTATTTCAAGAGGAAGAATTGAAGAATTGGAGCTTTAATTGAAGACAAGCCATGGACAAGCCCTTAAGCTTTGGTATTTATGGATAATTTATATGGGAAAATACTCAGCTCATATAAGATATTAATTGGAATTAAAATCCCAATTAGTGACAACTAAATCCAAGGAAATATCCAAATCCCGTAGATTCCCGATTCTAGTCCCAACAGGATTAGGATTCAGGCGCAGTTTTGGTAGAAAAATCATAACTTTCTGCTCATACCTCCGATTGAAGCCCATGAGTACTCGTTGGAAAGCTAACTCCGAGATCTACAACTTTTCTTTGAAATCCAAGACCCAGTTCTGCCGTTTTCAAGCCAAAAAATGCCGTTGAAGTTCCTACACGAATTCAGCAAAATTTCAGGATCCTATTTTAACTTGGATTCTACTCTAGGATGACTTTTAATCTAACTTGGTCTCCAAGTTAGACCCTAAACCGTCCTAGACTCCTTTCCAAGTTAGGATTGGAATTCCTAGGGTTATTTCCACTATAAATAGCCACCTCCTGTAACACAAATCACACACCAAAAAATATTTTCTACATAGATATTTTCTCTTCTTCTAGTTTTTAGTTTTCTTCTAGTTTAGGCAAGGGTGCCGCCACCCCCTATAGCCATAGGGAGGTGCGGCATACCAAGGTTTTTGTCAAGGAGATTTCGCCCCTCCATAGTCCTGTAAGTACTCTTATGCCGCTCATGGATTTTCCCAAATCCATGAGTAGCTAAATTCTTATACTTCTGATCCTTTGGTGAATTCAATCGATTGATATGGTGAGATTTCTATACTTATAATTTGGTAGTTTATTTTTTATAGATAGCATGTTAAACTCTGTTTTATTCCATGACCTTGATTTTTATTGGTTTATGCGGCCGATAAATTGATAATTTGAGAGATCTATTGCTAAGTCAGGCGGTACAGTTAACCCTCGAGTCTGATTGTTTGGTAGCGAATTGTTGACGACTAACCCCCGCTTCGATGAGTTTCACATGCCAGTAATTGGATTTTATCTGATTGTTGTATGGTTTTATTTGTTAAGCATGTGTGAAAGAACTAATTAAATAGTTGATCTTAATGCTTTGTTGCTTGGTGAATCTTTAAGGCTTAACCGGTAATTGATTTGTTAAGTTAACAAAAGGGGTAATTTAAGCCTTAACCGGTAATCTTATCTAAATAGCATGTTAGGTTTTCCTAGACCAATTATCATCAAGGATTTAATATTGAATTCATCTTTTAAATCAAGGACCCATATTCAATTTGATTGTTTTCTGCCATTGGAGAAGAAGTATGCTTTAATTATTGTTTTCTTTCTTATCTGCCATAGACCTAGATTTAATTTACTTTGCTTTGTTTTCTAGTATAATTATTTTCTGTTTAATTGCTTTCTTTCAACCTCTGTTTTCTGTGTTTTGTTTTGAGATATTTTAAGGATTGTATCTTAGGATAAAGTCTGTGGGATCGACCCCTACTTGCCCTATCTACTATAGTTAGGATTATGTGGGGAATTATTTTTATGATTGCTGAAGACCGATCAGAAGCAATGGAATAAAAGGCAAACTAGTGGTTGGCTTGGAAAAGCCAATCCAGGGGATTTGTGCCATCAAAAATTGAAAGGGTATTCTTAGGTGATTTGATTGAAAGATTTTCAGGTGGGCGTGGAAGTTGGGAGGAAGAAGATGACGTCTCAAAGCCCTTAACCGGTCCAAGTAACGACAGCAACTCCGAAGAAGGAGGTGATTCCTCTAGTTTGGCCATCTGGGTATTGATATTGTGCAAACATGAGCTATTAGCATTGAGGGCAGTCGCCAAGGTGTCATATTTTGCATCCAAAGAAGACTGCATCTCTTGGAATTGGGCTACAACTGCGGCTGTGATTTGTGCCAAGATGTCATCCGGGGAATTCTGCTGGGTTTGTGGTTTTTGTGGCATGTCGGCGGGAGTCAATGAAAGCACCAATGATAAGAAGAGAGATTTAGGAAAAAGGAAGAAAATAAAGGGAAAGGGAACAGAGAGAAATAAGGGAGAGTAAACAGATAGAAGAATAAGAGAGAGAGAGAGAGAGAGCAAAATATTTCTTGTTGTCGGTTCATTGTAGCAGACTAGTTCATATAGCAAAACATCCTTGGCAGCAAAGCAAAAGATATCAAAAGCTAAATATGGAAACTAGATATGGAAATCTTAATTAGCAGCTCGTTTCTTGCAGAGCACAAAATTTTCAAGTTTCTTTGGAAGGTGAGAGGCACGAGCACTCCGTCATGGGCTTGAGCAGCTAGGTTCACGATTTGGGCTCTTAACATTGTCCTTCTCATGAAACATTTTCGTTTTGGACGCTTAAGACAACATTTGTTTCTTCTTCTTCTTCTTCTTCTTCTTCTGCTTAGACCGAAACAAATAGCAACTTGTCATCTTAAAGCTTCACTCTGAAAAAAATCTCCAAATCAAACCTAAACCCAACTTCACAGCTTGCTTGTCGTCATAGCTTGCTTTTTCGATCATCTGCTCAACTTCACCGGTGAGCTCTGGTTCGATTGGAGTTGGGTCTTCATTGTTCATTCTTCATTCAACTGGTATGAGGTCCTTAACTTGCTTAAATTATTAAGTTTTTTGCTGCTTGTACGTTTGTTGCTGTACTTGGAAGTTTTCGTCAAAATCTTTACTTATAGGTTGTTAATGGAATGGTATTATTGTTGCTGTCAATTCTGCAAAAAATGCCTAAATTAGTGGCGTTTAATTAAATAAACGGCACTATTTAGTGCAGCCTATTGAACAAAACGCCACTAAGGCGTTTATTGTATAAAACGCCCCTATTTAGTGGCGTTTAGTGATATAAACGCCACTAAATATTTTCCCTACAAACTAACTCAATTAATTTTTACAAACTGAATTTATAACTTGATTATTACCCAAAGAGAAATGAACTTTATACTAAATATCCTATTTATCCAAGTTTGTTTAATGATGTTATTTAGCTTTATACATTAGCTTTCAGTGCGATGTATTAATTTATGATGTTGTTCAATGTCATGTATTTATCCAAGAAACACATGATTTATGTTTTTGTTGATCTAAATTTGGTGTTTTTTTTATTACTTTAAGACTATATGAATGGTCATTGTTCTTGAAACGTTGATGTTAATATAGCGTTTAATTATTTTTTAACATTTTGCCTTTGTAATTTGTTAGGATAAAATAGGGGTGCAATGGATAAGAGTTGGATAGAAAAGGATCATGCTTATGAAGCTGGGTTAGAATAGTTCCTTAATTTTACTTTTGTGAAAAGAAGTCGGGGTCTCGGAATAGTGGGCCCATGTGCTAAGTGTAAAAACGGTTTATGGCGTGAGAGAGACATTGTTCGAGAACATTTAATTGTTTTTGGGTTTGTAAGAGGTTATAAGGACTTCCATCGGCATGGTGAGGAGATGACATCTTACGAGATCTTACGAGATGACATCTTACGAGATGACGTGAAGGGATTGTTGCGTGATGCTTTCAACATGCATGACCAACAATCTTTCCATGAATCTGAAGTTGGAAATGATGCAAATGTAGATGATTTATTGAAGAGACAAGGGACGAAGAACCTACTTTAGAGGCTACAAACTTTCATAAGTTACTTGAAAGCATGAATGAGGTACTTTACCCGGATTCCAAGTTTCAAAGTTTTCCTTTTCAATAAAACTCTTGCACTTGAAATGCTTGTCTAGTATGACGGGAAATGCTTTAGACTTTGTTGCGAGATGTATTTCCCTTTGCAACAATTCCTCCTTTTCTTTATGAGTTAAAGAAGATAGTTGCTGATTTGGGGTTTTCGTATAAGAAAATTCATAGTTGTCCCCAAGATTGCATGTTTTATTGGGGTGATATAGGAGATCAAGAGTCTTGCCATGTTTGTAGAAGTTCCTGGTGGTTAAAACCCAACTCTAGTGAATCCTTAAATGAGGACGATGGGGAAAAACGAGTGAAATTGAGGCCTGCAAAGGTATTGCAGTATTTTCCGTTAATCCCAAGGCTGTAGAGGCTTTTCAGGTCCTGCAAGACTTCAGAGTCTATGACATGGCATGCCGATGGCCGTTCGAATGATGGAAAATTTGAGGCATCTAGCAAATTCGTTAGCCTAAAAGGATTTTGATTATAAGTATTCGGATTTCGCTTCAGAACCTAGAATTTTTCGCCTTGGACTTCATAGCTGATGGGTTTAATCTGTTTAAGATAATGAGTACTACTTACTGTACATTGCCAGTCGTCTTAATTCCTTACAATCAAGCACCTTGGATAAGTATGAAGCAATCTTCTCTCATCTTGTCTATGATAATTCCAGGGGAGAAAGCTCTAGGGTGTCGAAACGTTCGGGTCCGGGGAACCCTGCCGAGACGACGTTGGTAAGAAGGAGTCGCCACTAATCTTTTTTGCCTAGGTGTGATTAGCCACCTATCCGATTATTAAGTCTAATATTAACCTAAGCTTGGCGAAGGTAATACTAAACCTAATACAGTCTGCTTAACCAAAGTCTATGGGTTCGGGAGTCGGTTACGCTCAGGGAAGGATTAGCACACCCAAGACGCCCGTCAAACGACGGTACCTCTAGTCTAAACTAAATCTAACGGGTTAATACTGAAGGTTGCTTTTAGATCTTGATTATTAGAAGAAAATGGTTATAAAAGAAAATAAAACCATTTTTGGAAACGATGTCGAGAATTCAAGAATATAATCGAACACTGTCGATTAATCCAATCACGATTCTCTTTCACTGTTTGCTCTCTTGTGGATCCTTTTCTCTTCGAAAAGGAAATTTTGAAAATGCTATGACAAAATCTTTTTACCATTTGATTTTTCTAAAAAACTTACCAATTTTATTAATTTCCAAAATCTTCTTTTGGGTTTCTTTATTTTCCAAAACCTTCTTTTGGAATTATCCAAACTTTTATTTTCCAAAATCTTCTTTTGAAGTTTACTTAAAAAGGGTTCTTTTTGAAAATGCTTACCTTGAAATCTCTTGATTTACTAATTTCTTAGTTTTGAAAATCGAATAAGAGAACACTGATTTTTGAAAAATGTTTTTTTGGAGAAAAATGATCTTTTTGTATTTTTTTGATTATGCTTAATCTTTGAAATAAAAGTAAGACTGAATGCAGATGATGCATGGATTGGTATATTTTAGTCTTTTAATTAGTAAACAACGATATGCTTGAAATTAACCCGAGACCCTTCCCATGCATTATGGGGGTATCTCGGGGATAATCCAATCTCGGAGTGAGAACCAAGAGTTCGTACCCGAGTACATTTACTTGGGCCCGCCCGTCATCGTAAGAGATCGTTATTTACCAATTCTTATCTACCTAACTCGTGTGAATGACAAGTAAATATGCATGCAATTCAGTTCTACTTCTACTCTAAATTACTAGATTATTACAAACCAAAGGGCTTGATAAAATTGAAATTAAATTAACAAAGAGCAAAATTAAAAGAAATTAGAAGCTTAAAGGGGCAAATTGGACAAACTAGGGACTTTCCTGCACATCAAGTAAAAGATTAGCAAAATTCAGGAGGCAAAAAGCACAATTGGAAAATCAATAATATGAATAAACAATAACTATAGAATTTAAAATATGAATGCACACGATATTAAAGGAAATAAAGCTACCTTATTTCAAATTAGTTATGGAAACTATGAGGTAATTAAGCTAAATTAATCCTAATCTTTTTCTTTTTCTTTTTCTTTTTCTTTTTCTTTCTCTCTTTTTACTCTATTGACAATTAAACTAAACTGGGACATTAAACCAATTCTAGAAGTTCATTTGCACCAATTTGTTAAAAGTTAAACTAAGTTACTTAAACTAACAATAATTTACTGAGAATTCAAATGGATTACTAATTTAATTATTAAAACTAGACTTTAAATTAAACTAATGCAAATTAGATTAAACCATAAACCCAAACTAATAAGAAGCCCAAGTTAAAATACAAGGGCCCAAGTCAAGAATTCATACCAAATGGGCTGTTGGAGGAGTTGGGCTGAATGGGTCGTTGGGTGCCGGATCATATCAAGGTCGGGTCGGGTCAAAGGCTGATCGGGTCGACACTTAAATAAAACGACGACGTTCTTCCTGATCAGATCTCTTTTTTCCTCATCCACTCTTATCTTCTTCATCTTCTTCCTTCCCATTGAACCCGAAACCCTAGCCTTCACTAAATCCTAACAGCGCCGCCTCCATTTTTCTCTCTAAACTTCATCTCCCTTTTTCTTCCACGAAACCACCATAAACCTCCCTTATCCCACTGACCGGATTCCTCTCGACGCCGCAAAATCGCACAAAAATGCCTTCTTCCTTCCTCCCAAGCTTCAAATCTCCTTCTTCTTCCTTGCCACAACCCGAAACTTAAAACTCAACTACCATCGCCACCGCCGCCTCAAATATCCATCCTTACCGTCGCAACACCGAGAGCATCGACCCGTGAGCCCGAAACCTTCAAATCCCGGCGACAGCGCCGCCGGGAAGCCCAAACCCCAACTCTAATAACCTTCTTACTCTCCTCTTTGAAACCATCGAAACCCCTTTCTTCAAACTATCATTGAATGCCCTAAATCCAAATCTTTTCCCTCTTCTTTGTTTGTGCTCATCAATCGGAGGTAGAGAACAAGAGAGTATTCCGAGAGAGAGATCAGATTGTGTGTGTGAGTGAGGTGAGTGGAGGTTTTGTGTGTTTTTGAGGTCGAGTTTTTCTTTTCTTTTCAGTGGGAGAGAGCCGAGAGAGAGTTTTTGAGGTCGAGAGCTACTAAAATCCTTCTTCTTTTTTTCAGAGCATTTTGAGATGGAGGTATGGGTGTGTGGCCAGAGAATGATAGTGTGTTTATGAAGAAGCAGGAAGGTTGATGAGAGAGCTTTTTTTCTTTTTTTTTAAGAGTTTTTTTTCTTGGAAGAGAGCTTTATTCCATCGTTTTTTTTGGTGAGCGGATGAGAGAATTTTTAGAGAGAGGTTGTGAAATTGTCTGTGTTGTGTTTTCTGTGGATGAATCAGAAGAGTCGAGAAAGTTTTTGAGAGGATCAGTTTCCTGCTATCAAAGAGACTATGGCCTTCTTCATCAGAGAGTGTTTTTTTGGTGAGCCCCCTTGAATCTGTGTGTGATGATCTTTTATGGGAGAAGAGATTCTTCGATCCATCCTTTCTGCCAGCTAGCCTCCTTCCTTTTAACAGATAAGAACCCATCCTCCTTATCTCCATTTTCCATTCTGTTTTTCCTTCCATTTTTCTCTCGCCAGCTTTTCTTGTCCTTTTGTGCAGGTGGTTAACCAAGAGATAGAGATTGAGCTATCAACCTGGTGAGCTGGCTAAATCAGCAGGTAACTAATTTGCTTGACCATTTGTGCATACAATTTTGTTGACTTTGGTCCTGTCCTTTTAATGAATAACAAATGATGAAACTCCTGTCTTCTGTTGATGATCTTCTTTGGCACTATTTCATTTGATTCACATTTCTTGTCTTGAATTGTACTTGAATCTGCTGCAATTTTGCTTGGCATTGGATCTGAATTATGCTTGATGCTCGCCACTGAATTACCTTAGTCCTATTGTTTGATTGCCCTGGGTTTTAATTCTCTGCTGGAACTCATGTATTCATTGTTCCCATGCCTTTCTGAATTTGATCTCATTGACTGCAAGGTGAACCCTAAAGTACAAACATGCCGTGCTGCTAACTATATGTTAACTAAAAAACTAAGGAATGCTGTTGTATGCTTCAATGATTCTAGCTATAAAGCGACAGGGTAATGATCAATGTAGGATGCCCTGAAGAAAGTATAGGTGCTCTTTAACTTGACATGGTATGTAAACATCTTGTTTTGACAAATTATGAACTAGGACAAACGTAATGCATGTATGACAATAACTGCTGATGCTTTCCATAAAGTTCTTATTGGCTTATGACTCTAATTGACCATATATTTTTGTGCTGGCAGGAAGTATAAGCAACTGTGAAAGAGGATGGGATAAGGGTTGAAGGATGCACAAAAGAAATAGGAACTGTCCAATTGGGGATTGGTGAAATTGTAAACCTGTAAAAGAAATATCTTTGTGCTTTTTTCACTCATTATCATTTTTTGGTATTTCTGTATTATGAAAATGTAGAACTTCTCTCTTTCAGTACCTTCCTTTTTTGGTTATGCAGACTGTAAAACAAAAGGCAAATGAGAATAATGAATTAGTGTTCTTATTCTTTTGTTACCCAAATCCCAAAGGGCACAAGTACCTTAAGTAAAGCCCAAGAAGAAAATATTAACAAGGGAAAATCCATCATGCAAAGCCCAAGAACAAATACCCATATCCAAATGCCATGAGGTGGAGGGAGGCCCAACAAACACAAGATGATCAAACAAAGACTTAAAAAGTAAATGGGCCAAAATTATTAAAGGAAATGGAAAATAAAAGGAGAATGCATTACGCTTACGACCAATTAAAAACTAACAAGGACCAATGACTACCAAAATTATTCTAATAAATGAGACATGAGAATGTGATTTAATCATAAGTAAACAAAAATATCATGCGACTTAGAGTGAATGAAATAAAGACAAAATATTTTTGGGTTTTGATTTTGAAAAGTAAAAGAAACATGTCAAAGAAACTCCTAATATCCTACTGAAATGCCAAAATGACCAAAATGCCCTCTGAGTATGTAAATGACCAAAATGCCCTTAGTGTAAAAATGATCGAAATGCCCCTGGGAGACCCTAATGCCAAATAAGAAACAAGCTGATTTAAATTGAAGGATACAGGACAAAAATGGGTGTCTACATAGGGAATGTCATCGATTTGTATTTGCGACCTCTCATTGAAGAGTTGAAGCAATTATGGGAAGGTGTCCTACTTACGATGCAACACGCAAACAAAACTTTCACCTCCGTGCTGCATTATTGTGGACCGTGAATGACTTCCCTGCTTATGCTAATTTATCTGGATGGAATACTAAAGGTCGTTTTGCTTGTCCCTGTTGCGCGGCCGAAACATGTTCCAATTGGTTGAAGCATGGTAAGAAGTTTTCTTATTTGGGACATCGAGGTAGTTGGGGGCAGACCATCTCTTTAGATCGCAAAAGCGTGCTTTTGACAACACGGTGGAATTACAGGAAGCACCTTCAATTACCTATAGATCCGACATTTTGGAGATGTTCAATAGTCGTAAATTCTGTTATGGCAAGGGGAAAAAGAAGAAAGCTACAAAAAGAAGAAGAAATGTCGAAGATGGTGACTTGTCTGCTCAAACCGGAGGTGGTGATGATGGGGTTGGCCCAAATGAGGCATCTTTATGGAAAAAGAGGAGTATTTTCTTTGACTTGATTTATTGGTAACACAATCTATTGTGTCACAACCTTGATGTGATGCATATTGAGAAAAATGTCTGTGATAACATGCTCGGCACCATTCTTCACATGGATGTCAAATCAAAAGACGATCTAAATAGTTGTCTTGACTTGGTTGAGATGGGAATCCGACCTGACCTTCATCCCCAATCGGATCAGAATAGAAAGAGAAGCATTCTTCCAGCTTGTTATGCCATGTCTAAAATGGAGAAGGAGGTCTTTTGTCAAGTTTTGAAGAACATCAAGGTTCCGGATTGGTATGCTTCAAATAAATCAAGATGTGTGAATGTCATTGACCGGAAATTGTACAATTTGAGGTCACATGATTGTCACGTCTTATTGCATGACTTACTTCCAATTGCCTTACGGTCATCAATGCCGAAGAGAGTGATAATAGTTATAATTGAGTTTTGTAACATATTCAAATCTCTCTATCCTAAGGTTCTCAAGGTAGATGAGCTCGACAAACTTCAAGATCGCGCCGCTATGGCTTTATGCAATCTAGAGAAGATTTTTCCTCCGGGGTTTTTCACGATAATGGTGCATTTGGTTATTCACTTGCCATTACAAGCAAAATTTGGTGGACCTGTTTCTCCTATGTGGATGTGTCCGATAGAAAGGTATTACTTATTTAAAATTGGCAAGTATTACTTGTTATTTATTTTCAATATAGTGCAAAAAGGTTTAACTTATAGTATTTTTGTAGGTTCTTAGGTAAGTTAGGGTCCTACGTGCTAAACAAACGGTTTCCGAAAGGTTAATTACTGAAGGTTACTTGGCAGAGGAATGTATGACATTCTGTTCTAGATATCTTGAAGGAATCGAAACTCGATTTAATAGACCATCAAGAAATCTTGGCTGTCCGGAAAATGGTAGTGGCGTTCTTTATTTATTCAAAAGTGGTGGTGAAGTAATTGGCGGGGTTGAGTGTGTCGAGTTAGATCATATATCAAGGACACAAGCTCAGCGATACATTCTTTTCCATCATGATGCGTTTGAGCCATTTAGAAGGTTAGTATAAACATTTAATAGTGTAAAATTTTCGATTTTTACATGTTAGTAGGCTAAATACCAAAAAAAAGTTTTTCTTTCGGGACAAAATAACCCCTTATGTTTTTTTTGGGACAAATTAATCACTTACGTTTCAAAAGTGAGCAGCAAGCTCCACTATGGAGCCAGCAAGAGTTTGAAAATCAAAGAATATGGTGAGACCACGACTCACACGGCAGAATAGTCACAATCCTGCCAGAATCCAACAATGGTCAAGAGGAACATCAGGAATCGTCAAACCAACAGCTAGACAACTCAGCTGCACAGCAGCAGGAACAGGCAAATCCTGTCGAGATTATGGTGGGATTGACACGAGAAATCTATTAAAGCCAACTTGAGCTATTCGAGGCCATTAGAGAAACAAGGGCTCGTACTACTGTAGACACTGAAATTTGGGCTTAATTAGTTTTGGGACAAGCCCATTATTTTTAGTCCAAAATTGAAACTCATGTTTTATTTTTTTTTATGGATCCATGTAAGTGGGTTTATTTCTCTTCATGTAAATTGAGCCCAAACCCAATAGGAGAATGACTCTAGGTATAAAATGATAGATAAGTCCCTAGGGTTAGAGAGGTTTTTTTAGGTTAAAAAAATTGAAAGCCGAAATTGTTTTTTGGGAGAAAAAGAGGCTTTGGCGAAAAAAACAGTGAACAGAGGGTTTGAAAAAAATTGAGAGCAAAAGAAATTTTGATTTGGTGAAATAATTTAGAGCAAAAGAAAGGAAAAGCAAGCACATCTTCCTAGAGCAGCACGTGAATAGCAAAGGAAATCAATTTTTTTCCCTCAATCGTTTCGTTGATTCAATCGATAAGTAGGTATGCTTCAATTTACTTTATTTGCTTTTTTTGGTTTTATTCTAGATTTAGGTAACTGATTGTAATTCTTTGCGATTTGGTCATGTGTTTTCTTGTGTAATAATTTCGATTTCTATTTGAATGCGATCTAGACCTTTAAATTTTATGTGATACACATAAAGACAACAAGTTCATCACGTTTTCATCTAAGTCCCTGAGATTTGTGGAATTAGGTCCTATTGCTTTAATTTAGTTTATTTTAGTCCTGTATATTTAATCTAATTTGAGATTTTATGCGTTTTGGTTACTTTTTTTTTCAATTATTTGGTTTGGGTATGCAACAGTTTGCTTTTCAGGCAATTAAGGGTCTTTTTAATTTTAACTCATGCAATTAGGGTTATAATTGGTTAATTTAATGGTCTAATTTCATAATTAATTTAGCATTAGTTTTAATTGCTCAATGATTGATTTATTTCAATTTTAATTAGATTAAATTTTATTTTAATTAAAACCAAATTAGGATTAGGTCATATGCATTCATGTTTAATTATGCATTTTAATTTATATGTTATTTATTAATTGTCATGCCACTAAACAACCAATAATCATAGTCTTCCAAAGAAGGGGCTTTCACGAGTGATCAAATTTTCGGGGCTCGTTGAATGTCTCTGAGGATGAGAGGGTTCTTTCGGGATGCTTCAGAGTTCCGTGCATATATCTCGAAAAGAATTTTCAATAACCCAAGACTACGTGAATTGGTATAATAATTTTGATTTTGCATTTATCATTTGCATACATGCATTAATTAGAGAAAATACACAAAAAAAGACCAAAAAGATTTTCTTATAGCTATTTATCTATTATTTATTTACTATTTATCTTATTATTTATTAATTTAACTATTATCTATTTATTTACTATTTATCTTTTTATTTATTAATTTAGCTATTATCTATTTATTTATTATTATTATCTTTTTTTTTCTTTTACCTACCTATTTATCTATTATTCTCTGTATCTATTTATCTATTTATCCCTATACCTATTTATCTTTTATTTATTATTATTATTATTATTATTATTATTATTATTATTATTATTTTATTATTTTATTATATTTTAAAACCTATTTTCCATTTATCTATTACCTATTATTATTTATTTTAATAATTTTCTTAATAGGCAAGATTAGGATAAAATCAACCAATTTCATTTTGACCCACATAGAATCTGGTTAGACTAATAGTACCGTCTTTTGATGGGCGTCTCAGGGGTGCTAATCCTTCCCTGAACGTAATGGACTCCCGAACTTAGACTTGGGTTGGAAGACCAGACCTTTAGGCTTAGTCTGATCCATTGCCAAGCATTGGTCCTAATTAGGTTTAGATGGTCAATAGGTGACTAATCGCACCTAGAAATTGGCTAGTGGCGACTCCTGTTATTCAAGTCGGAGCGATAGGGTTCCCTGGACCCGCACGTTACAACAGCTTGACGACTCCGCTGGGGACTAGTTAGAGAGTCAGGTCAGACTTAGTTTAACCAGATTTAGGATCTTAATAATAATTGGTTGCATTTTTTCTTGATTTTTGTCATGTTTTATTGTTGTGAATATTTGTTTTATTTATGATTCATTATTATTTATGGTCTAACTATTTTGTTGTTTTTGTTTTGGTTCAGCATTAGTTTTTATTTATGGTAATTTGATTTTCTGCATGTTGGTATTTGGTAAAGGTTTGTTTGTCCCTTCTGTACTCAAATCACTTTTGCATTGCATGCATCAGCCCTAACCCGGGGCTTGAATTTTATACCTCTTAGATCGAAGGTGAATTAGCTAACCTTCGTGGGATCAATTAAGATCCCCGTATGAATTATGTGAAAAACCTCCACCCAAATTGAACCCTTTTCAATGAGCCTATAATGGGTGAGATGTGGGGGCCTTACTAGCCTATAGTGGGCGACAGTGAGGACAATTTGGGAATCTTTAGAAGAGTCTGACAAAAAAACCCAGCATATAGTGTGAGAAAGCCAGCCTGTATTGAGCCAAACCCTAGAAATGATTGTGTAGGACATAAAGAAGGGACACTTCTAACCTTTATACTTTTACCATTTTTCAACTTTGGACCGTAGAGTGGGTATGTCCATTACTCACAATAGGAGACTACTTGCCTTGGGGCAATTTCTGCCCATTTTTTGGTTTTTAAATAATGTAACAGGGGCATCTTTTCGTCATTTTCTCGTAATTGCAATTTCTTTAATATTCTCCTCATGTTTTGTTACTAATGTTTTCGTTCTGCTTTGTTTTCTCTTTCTTGGCATTTTCTTGCATTTTTGCATTGCATGTAGGGATCCATTCCGCAACATTTTTGAGATTAAGGGCAGCATTTGACTATGGATGAACTAGGGGATTCCATTGGTGAGGGGCGGTTTCCATGGGAGAAATATGAACACATCAAGTGGTTTTTCTCAGCATAACAGAAGAAGAGAGGCGATTGCCTAAAAGAGGGGTTTGTGCCAGTTCTACCAGAGGCAGTTCATTTAGACCTTCAGCAGAATAAGGATTTAGACAAACTTATTGAAATGTGGGGGCAGATGTCTGATGATCAAAAAGCTAGGTTTGAGCATTTGTATGGGCATATTGCAGACTTATTGAGTGTAAAGGTTGATGAGAATCTTTTGAAGGCAACAATCTACTTTTGGGATGTGTCCTACAAATGTTTCGTGTTCAATGAGGTGGATATGACACCAATTGTGGAAGAATACAGAGATATGCTATAGACCAGGGCTGAAGCAGACATGAGGGTATATTAGCCACAAAAGGATTCTACTTGGGACAGTAACTTGGCAAAGGTTCTTTGCGAGAAAGTGGAGAAAGTTAGGGGGAATGCTTAAATGGGAGGAAAACGGATTGCAGCAATTTATCTTATTAACTTTGTAAAGAAGAACCTGCAAGAGGATAAGGGCTTGGCAGTCTTTGCTTTACTCATATATGGATTGGTGTTGTTTCCAATACAGTTGGGGAATGTGAATGGAGCGACTATTGACTTATTTGACCAGGTTTCTCATGGAGCTGATCCATCAGCGACCATAATGGCAGAAACTATGGTTTCTTTGCATCATTGTAGAAAGAATGGAGGGGGTTGCTTCAGAGGATGTGCTCAGTTGCTTAGCTTGTGGTTCCGAAGCCATTTTAGAACCGTGGACGGATATCCACGTTGCCATAAAGATCACGCCAAAAGGCCGATCCGAGCATACAGAGATAGTAAATGGCCTCCAGAAAAGACAGTTAATCAATGGATCAAGTGGTTCCGAGCCTTGCCATCAACAGGTTGGGATTGGAAGGCTAAGTTTATGGAACAACAAAAAACACGGTACTTGAGTAATGAAGAACCATGGCTTCCTTTAGTTGGCCTTACAGGGGCCACCAGTTATTGCATCTAATGGTACGAAGGCAACTTGGTCTCAGCAATATATTCCCCTAACTCATCGGCTCGATAGTATTGATTTTGAATTTAAGACTGCTAAGGACAAGCTTATGGCAAAAGATTTGGTTCAGAAGTACAAGAATGCTCATTTTATCGGTAGGGGGATATATACTGAAAGAGTGGAACCTGAATATCCAGACTGGCGGAAGTTCAGAGTCAAAAACTTGGTCTTAACTCCAAAAAGAGATCCGAACTATCCAACATGACCTGATGGTAAGGACATTTTGCTCAAGTTAGCTTTCGAGGTAAAAAGACTGAAAGAAAGATCTGTGATCAGGGAAATGGAAGCAGAAAATCAGAGGCTTGATCGGTCGTCAGCAAATCATAAAAATAAAATCCCAACAAAATCCTAACTAAAGCAGATAGGGCAAGTAGGGGTCGAATCCACAGAGAGATAGGTTATTTATCTTTTCCTTAAAATAATCAAACAAATTAAAGAGAATTTTTATAGTGAAATTAAAGCTAAACTAATTAACAATCAAAATTAACTAAGGAAGCAATCAAGAAAATTAAAGAAAACAATTAACAAGAAAGCAGTGAATAATCAAGAAAACAATTAATAAAAACCTCCAACATAGAATTAATATCCCTCTTGACAATTATAACATGGATCATTGATATCTAATAATTATGAAATCATAGAATAGCTTGTTGGAATTAATTCCTAAATCACCTTAATAAGATAAGATTACTCGTCAAAGCTTAAATTACCCCTTTTTCCTCCTAACTAATCAATTAGCCGTCAAGCCTTAAAGATTCGCTAGGAGTCAAAGCATTAAAAACTAGTAATTTATACAAGCACAAAGAGCAATTTCTCACTCAACGTTCCTTATCTCCCTTGGAAGGGACTTCCGTCCTCCCCCAATTGCTACAAATAACCAAGCCTGAACGTCAATCCGCGACTTGATCTAGCTAATGCTAACTTAATTTATCAAGAAAGTGTCGGCTCAATCCATCAGAACAAGCAACATAGAATTAAAACAAAGATCAAAGGAATACTCTAACAATTATCATATATAAGCACAAAATCTCACCATTATATAAGTCAAGAGATCAATTAAATTCTACATTGGAGTAAAGAAAAGGATTACTCACTCATGAATTGAGTGAGCATCCAAAGAATAAGAAGAAAAACTTATCTTATGGATGGGAAGAGAAGGGGGCGGCGGCACTAGGGCTTTTGTCCTCCAATTCTTCAACAATTCTACCAAATACAATTTCTAGATCTATGTGTATTAAAAACCTAGACCTAAGGTGGCTATTTATAGTGGAAATTACCCTAGGAATTCCAATCCTAACTTGGAAAGAGGTCTAAGTCGGTTTTGGGTCTAACTTAGACTCCAAGTTAGATTAAAAGTCATCCTAGAGTAGAATCCAAGTTAAAATAGGATCCTGAAATCGTGCAGAGACTTCGACGGCATTTTTGGGCTTGCAAACGGCAGAACTGGGTCTTGGACTTCAAAAGAAAGTTGTAGATCTCGGAGTCAGCTTTACAACGAGTACTCATGGGTTTCAAACGGAGGTCTGAGCAGAAAGTTATGATTTTTCTACCAAAACTGCGCCTGAATCCTAATCCTGTTAGGACTAGAATCGAGAATCTACGGGATTTGGATATTTCCTTGGATATAGGAGTCATTAATTAGGATTTTAATTCCAATTAATATCTTATATGGGCTGAGTATTTTCCCATATAAATTATCCAAAAATACCAAAGCTTGAGAACTTGTTCATAACTTGTCTTCAATTAAAGCTCCAATCTTCAATCCTTGCTCCATGAAATAATTCTTCAAAGTCTTCAATTCTTCAAAATTATCTTCAATTGGTCTTCAAACACTAACTTCAAATCTCCAAATCTATACTCAAAATTGTTTTGCTAAAATCTGTGTAAAAAGTCATCAAAATAGCTCCAAAAGAAGTGAAAAATAACAATTTCTCAATTTCACATCACTTAAGAACTCAAAACACAAATGTTATCAAAATAGCATATAATTAAGCATAAATAGATCCAAAAACATAATAAAATGGCCATAAAAATAGGGTTGTTTTTGGCTCAATCAAGGCTGATTCAGGAAACGTCAGAATTGGAAAAACAGAAGGAAGAGTATAAAGAAAAGGTTAAAGCAACGGAAGATTTGGTTGCGGCGGATCAACTAATAGTGAAAGGTCTGGAAGAGAAAGTTCAGCAAGGCAAGAAAGAGCTGGAGTCAGAAAAGGAGAAACACAGAAAAACCTTTGTGGTATCTGAAAGTAGAGATAGGTCTTGGAAAGAAAGTAAGAGGGAATTGGAATCAGAAAGGAAAACCAACAAAGAAGTTGTAGAACTCTTGCACCAAAATTATGAGAACAAGCTGAAAAAGCAGAAGATTGAAGCTAGTGACAAGGAAGCAAAACATCTTCAACAGATTGCGGAGTTGAAAGAGCAGAATGTTAAACTTCACTTGGAAAAGGCCGAAGAGGTTCTTAAGGGAAGTCAGTTACGAGCAAAACTGAAGGGGGTTAAGAAGGAATTGAAGCTCTTCAAAGAATCTAATAAGCTCAATAAGAATGATCGTGAGAAGGCTCGGGAAGAGTTATCTGAACTCTGTAAGAAATATGATGAAATATGCAGAAAGTATGAGACTTTGGTGAAAGGAAATGATAGATGGTGCACATTCTGGAAGGAAAAATGCTTGGAGAGGCTGGTAGATATGGAGAAGCTCCTGATAGATGTGAACAAGATGATTGGAATGGCAGAGTTCATGGAAGCAAGGGCAAATTGGCTCCGACCTGTTGTGATGCCTTTTGAATCTTTGATCGATGTGGACAAAAACTTGCCAAATTCTTGGAGGATGCTGCTGAACAATATAGGCAGATTATTAAGTTTTACCACTATGGGTTGATATGTTTGGAGAAGAATTGATGTTTATTTTAGAGTAATGCATTGAACCAGTTGTTTTATCCATTAATCGAATGTTTTTACTTTTTCCCCAAAATGTTGCGGAATGGATCTTTACAATTTGCACCCATATTTATTATTTGTCACACAAGTGAAGAATTTCAATTTGATGCAATTTTGTGGTAATTGAAACTTGGATGTGGGGAAAATGACGACTTTTAAAATCTGGTGGAAGATTCCGGAAGATTTTCTAAGTCGTCTTTTCTTTGGTAAAGTTCATTTGCAATTCATACATTACATCCATCATACATCATGCACTCATCAAACATGTCTTTACATGCCAACAAAGGAAGGGCTCTAATTGGATGCTAGTTTGCGGCAGTTAAAAGTCCAGATGTGGGATATGAAATTCATAAAACTTCGATGGAAGATTCCGGGTTGTTTTATGTGTTTCATCTCTTATGGCAAATCTCTTGCATCCATTGCTAAAATGGGGTTACTGATTCATGATCCGATCAAACTTGTCAATTGTTCAAAAGATAGGTCGACCTAAGAAGGAACCAACACAAGTTTACGTGTACTACACAAGGTCAAGGGTTAGTAAGATGGAAGAACAGACTGCAGAAATCCAACATCTCAGGCAGGCACAAAAAGAAATGAGACATTCGCAGGAAGAGATGAGGCAGGAACAAGGTGTTATAAAGGAACAGTTGGCTGCTATAATGGGTATGTTGCAACGGTTATCTGGGGAGAAAGCTCCCGCTGAAAACACTCAGACACAGGAACAGAAAATTGCAGTGAAATCTGAAAAAGACACAATAGTTGTGACATCTGGGATAGAGACAGAGAATATAAGCTCGATACAGACAACTTTGCCCACTCCACTGATCAATCCCTACATGTACCCTTAGGTGTCAGATGGGCAGTACACCTTTCTAGTGGCATCAGTAACAGCGAGCAGAACTTTTGTCCCTCGTCCTCATTCTGGATTTGGAACTTCATATGTTCCACCACCACCAGACTACTCTCATCTTTATACCCCTGGGGTAGCAACTGCCAAACCTGTTAATATGCCTGATGGCGATGACACCAAGAGAATAGTGGATGAAGCTAATGATAAGCTGTGGAATCGGATGAAAGAGAGACTCTAAGGTTTGGGAGGAAATAAAACTTATTTCAAAGGAGTGGAGAACGTGGCACTGGTCACAGATTTGGTTGTCCCACCAAAGTTTAAGGTTCCTGATTTTGAGAAATTTGATGGAACGAGATCCCTGGAAGACCATGTTAACACATATGTGCGCCAAATGCAGCCATATAAGATAGATGATATGCTCATGCATTACTTTCAGAGGAGTCTTGCGGGTTCATCCTTTAAATGGAACAACGGATTGGACCCTAGCCTGATCAAGACATGGAATGACATGGCTAATGCTTTTATAGCACAGTACAAGTACATTGATGAATTGGCTCCTTCTCGGGAAACACTACTGAGTATGAAGAGGAAGCCAGGTGAAACTATAAAGGAGTATGGCCAGCGGTTCAAGGACATGGCCCTGGAAGTGGACCCACTAATGAAAGATTCAGAAATAGGTTCCAAGTTTCTAAAGACACTGCTGAATGAGTATTTCCGAGAATTGTATCAAGCAGCAACTGACTCTTTTACCAGATTGATTGTGGCGGGAGAGGCCTATGAAGCAGGGTTTCGAAGTGGAGTCTTTGGAGATGCTGAAAAGAAAGGCCCCACTAGTCATAAGAAAAAAGAAGGGGAGGTCCATGAGGTTGGACAAGATAGTTTCAGGCTGAGAAATCAGGGGCAATACTATCGTCCTCGCCCAAGGCCATCTAGCCCATACTCTTTTCAGCCAACACAACAAAAGGCTCAAAGCAGTATTGTTAAAAGTGACCCTGTGAAAGAGAGAATCCCTATTGACCCCATCCCTTATACCTATACTGAACTCTTGCTCAATTGTTGCAACAAGGTTTGTTGACAAGGTTTCCATATCAGAATCCTATTAAGCACCCACAACCGGCCTGGTATAAGGCCAATGCTCACTGCGATTATAACTCTAGGTCCGAAGGGCATGCTACTGAAGATTGCTTGAAGTTAAAGTACGCAGTGCAAGAGTTGGTGAGATCTGGAAAGTTGAGTTTTGCTCAGGCCAATCTTTTGCCAAATCATGGAGGAGGACAAGTGTCAATGGTAGGAAATGGAGAATTCATCAAAGGAAGGATTGAAGATGTATTTACCCCGATGACTAAAGTTTATGAAGCTTTGGTGAAAGCCGATATGATAAGTCCAGGTGAGTTTGGACTTGAAGAGATGGAGAGAGTCTGCCCATATCACGGTCTAGGACATGGTATTCATGAATGCTGCAGTTTCAAAGGACAAGTACATAGGTTAATGGATGCTAAGAGGATAGAGTTTTACATTGAGAAGGATATAAGCGAAGTGAATGTTGTAATTGAGGAGACGTCTCAGCATTTTGTACCAGCTCCACCTAAGGTGCAACCATTTCAACCATTTGTACCAAAACCACCTTCTGTTTTACCAAGCCACATGCAGGGGTCAGTGGCATCTATTGTTGTTACACCTCCATAACCATTTCCTTATATGGACGACCGCCAAGTGCCATGGAAGTATGAGTTCAACATCACTACACCTACTACGGAGAGTAGCTCGGCCAATGTAACTGGTGTTGGTAGGATAAACAGGAGCGGAAGGGTATATTCGCCCGAGGTGTCTAAGGCTGTTCAGAAGAAGGGAGAGGGGAGTTCAGTCCTAGTGAAGCCAACAAGAGAATTTGGAGAAACATCTATACCAACAGAGGACAGAGTTGTTGAAAAGTCGGTGTTTGAACACGATGCGTGTGAGTTTCTGAAGATCATAAAGCAGAGTGAATATAGTGTGATTGAACAGCTAAACCGTTTGCCTGCTAGGATTTCTATACTTAGCTTGTTGTTGAATTCAGAGGCATATCGAAATGCACTTTTAAGGGTTTTAAGCCAGTCTTATGTATCACGGAATATCAGTGTCAATGATTTAGATCGCCTGACGGGAAATATATATGCTAGTGGTTTTATCACTTTTTCAGAGAAGGAAATTAAGGAAGGTATGAGGAACAATATCAAAGCTTTGCACATCTCCATAAAATGCAAGAATATGAGTGTAGGCCATGTCCTTGTTGATAATGGTTCAACTTTGAATATAATGTCGCGGAAGATGTTGAGAAAGTTACCAGTGGAAGAGGCATATATTCAAACCAATCATATGGTAGTGAAGGCATTTGATGGCACTCGAAGGAGCGTGATTGGGGAGGTGGAAATCCCGATCATAGTGGGATAAGTACCTTTTAATGTGCGATTTCAGGTGCTTGATATAGATCAACCGTCATACTCATGTCTGCTAGGAAGACCTTAGCTACACTTAGCAGGAGCTGTACCTTCTTCTCTACACCAACTGGTGAAGTTCTCTACTCTGGAGGAATTTGTTGAAGTACATGGAGAGGAAGACTTTATGGTTGCAAGTACGAGTGGCTTCTCCTATGTTGAACCACCAGAGGAATCATATGAATGTTCGTTCAGAGCTTTCGAAGTGGCACATGTCATTTCCAAGAGTCCAAAGGATTATTATGTCTCGGCTCTTCAGGTGCTGAAGAAAAGTGGATGGAAAGAAGGCCGAGGCTTATGGAAAGATTCGCAAGGGATTACTCGTGTTGTTAACATACCTATCCATGATTCCATCTTTGGATTAGGATTCAAGCCAACTGCAGAGGATTGGGCTGAGGCTGAGGAAAAGAAAAAGCAGAGGAGACTGACTAGAATGGGAGAGAAAGTGAAAGAAAAGAAGATGGAATTCCCACCGCGGTTTGAAACATTCCGATAAATAGTGCTGCACCAAAAAAGCAAGAGGTTGAAGAGAAGCTTCAGGGTTTGACCATTAATGCTATTACAGAGGAGATGCCAGAAGAAGATGACTGTCCTTGGATTCGTCAATTGGCCCCTGGAGAAGTTCTGAACAATTGGGTGGAATATGAGAGAGCAATTCATGTTACTGATCTAGAAATGTAATTAAGCTTTGATCTCAAAAGCTATTTTCCTTTTCTAGATGTTTGAATAATTGGACAATTCCATGTCATGTTAAACTTTATGTTAGCCTTTCATCATGAAATGAAATGCACATCAGATATTTCTTTTTCACATTCTCCATTCATTTTCATTCATTTATTTATTTTCCTTTGGTATGTATATATATTTGCTACTTTATTTCTCAGGCCGATTGATGATGAATGCAAAGACGCTCATGACGAGCCAGGGTTCAATTTCGAAAATTCAGTATATGCTGATGAACCCGACGATGAAGACACTGAAGATCAAACTCCACCCTTAGACCTTTTGAGATTGGTTGAACAGGAGGAGAAGCAGATTTTACCGCATAAGGAATCCACAGAATTGATCAACATAGGGATAGAAGAAGGTCCTAGGGAAGTGAAAATTGGTACCACCCTATCAGAGGGAAGAAGGCAAGAATTGATAGATTTACTGAAAGAGTATGCAGATGTGTTTACTTGGTCATATCAGGATATGCCTGGTTTGGATCCAGAAATCGCCGTACATAGGTTGCCTATCAGGACAGATTGCAAGCCGGTTCAACAGAGATTGAGGAGAATGAAACCAGAAATGTTGTTGAAGATCAAAGAAGAGGTGGAAAAGCAACTTAATGCAGGATTCTTAGAGGAAGCCAAGTACCCAGAGTGGCAAGCTAATATAGTCCAGTGCCGAAGAAGGATGGGAAAGTGAGAATGTGCGTGGACTATCGGGATCTTAACCGAGCTAGCCCAAAGGATAATTTCCCCTTGCCACATATTGATGTCTTAGTTGATAATACGGCTGGGTACTCTTTGTTCTCATTTATGGATGGTTGCTCGTGGTACAACCAGATCAAGATGGCACTAGAAGATAAAGAAAAGACTGCATTCGTGACTGCATGGGGTGTATTCTGCTATAAAGTGATGTCGTTTGGGTTAAAGAACGTTGGGGCAACATACCAGAGAGCAATGGTGACACTATTCCATGACATGATGCATAAAAAGATAGAGGTATATGTGGATGATATGATCGCCAAAGCCCGGTCTGCCCAAGAACATATAATGAATTTCAGGAAGCTTTTTGAGAGACTCCGAAAATTTCAGCTTAAGCTTAATCCTGCCAAGTGTACTTTTGGAGCTACATCAGGAAAGTTGCTCGGTTTCGTGGTCAGTGAGAAGGGCATTGAGGTAGATCCAGACAAAGTAAAAGATATTCAGAATTTGCCCCCTCCGAAGAGTCAGAAGGAAGTTAGGGGATTCTTAGGAAGACTGAATTACATAGCCAGGTTTATTTCACAGTTAACGGCTAAATGTGATCCTATTTTCAAGTTGTTGAGGAAAAAAAGTCCAGGATAATGGGATGAGGAATGTCAAGTGGCCTTCGATAAGATCAAAGAATACTTGTCAAATCCTCCAGTTTTGGTATCACCAGTAAGAGAGAAACCTTTGATCTTATATCTAGTTGTATTTGAAAGCTCAATGGGATGTGTATTGGCACAGCAAGATGAAAGTGGGAAGATAGAGAGAGCAATTTACTACTTGAGTAAGAAGTTTACTGATTATGAAGCCAAATACTCAGATTTAGAGAAAATGTGTTGTGTAGTAGCATGGACAGCCCATCGGTTAAGACAATATATGCTATACCACACTACATGGTTGGTATCCAAATTGGATCCAATCAAGTATGTGTTTGAAAAGCCAGGATTGTCAGGAAGAATTGCAAGGTGGTAAGTACTCTTATCAGAATACGATATAGTATATGTCTCTTAGAAAGCTATCAAAGGAAGTGCTGTAGCAGAATTTCTAGCAGATCGAGCTAGTGAGGATTATGAGCCGGTACATTTTGAGTTTCCGGATGAAGACCTGATGTTTGTAGGTCAGATAGAAGAAGAAGAGAAGAAATGGAAGATGTATTTTGATGGGGCATCAAACCTGTCAAAACAGGGGATATGTGCAGTGTTGATATCCCCAGATGGCAAATATTTCCCAGCTACAGCCCGATTGGATTTTCCTGCCACCAACAATGTGGCTGAGTATGAAGCATGCATCTTAGGGATTCAAATGGCTTTGGACAAAAAAGTGGAGGAAATAGACATAAATGGAGATTCATCCTTGGTGATTTATCAGATGAAAGGAGAATGGCAGACGAAGGAGCCAAAATTGGTCAAGTACAAGGATTACATGTTAGATTTGATCATGTCATTTGAAAAAGTTTCCTTCCACTATTTGCCTAGGGAAGATAATCAGTTGGCCAACGCATTAGGAACTCTCTCGTCAATGTTCAAAGTGGGAACAGATGTTGACATTCAACCAATCCAAGTCCAAACAAGAGATTCCCATGCACATGTATTGAGTGTAGAAGAGGAGGTAGATGGAAACCCATGGTACTTTGATATTCTCCAATATATTAAATACCAAAAGTACCCAGAACATGCCATTGAGAATGACAAAAGGGTGATTAGGAGAATGGCAATGGGTTATCTCTTAGAGGGGGAAACTCTGTATAAGAAGAGTCGTGATCAGACATTACTTCGGTGTGTGAGCTCGATGGAAGCCAAGAAGGTTACGGAAGAGGTACATGGGGGATCATGTGGAAGCCATGCAAGTGGTCATAAGATGGCAAGGCAGGTTATGAGAGAAGGATACTATTGGTTGACTTTGGAGACTGATTGTATTGATTATGTCAGGAAATGTCACAAGTGCCAAATTTATGGGGATCAGATCCATGTTCCTCCAAACCCACTACATGTCATGTCAGCTCCGTGGCCCTTTTCTATGTGGGGTATAGATGTGATTGGAGTTATTAACCCCAAGGCCTCAAATGGACACAAGTTTATTCTTGTTGCAATTGACTACTTCACAAAATGGGTTGAGGCGGCTTCATATGCAAGTGTAACTCAGGATGTAGTCACCAGGTTTATCAAAAAGGAGATTATTTGTCGTTATGGGTTACCTGAGAGAATTATTACGGACAATACGACCAATTTGAACAAAGGGCTGGTTGATGCGACATGCAAACAGTTCAAGATAACTCATAGTAACTCGACTACTTACCGTCCAAAGATGAATGGAGCAGTTGAGGCAGCCAATAAGAACATCAAGAATATATTGGAGAAGATGACAGAGACTTATAGAGATTGGCATGAGAAACTTCCTTTTGCCTTGCATGCTTATCGGACTTGTGCTAGAACTTCAACTGGGGCAACTCCGTACTCATTAGTATACGAGATGGAAGCAGTCGTACCAATTGAGGTTGAGATACCTCCCCTAAGGGTTTATAGAGAAATCAAATTGGATGATGCTGAATGGGTTCAAGAGAGATTTGATCAATTGAATTTGATTGATAAGAAGGCTAATGGCTCTATGCCACGGTCAAATTTATCAGAAAAGGATGGAGCAGGCATTTAATAAGAAGGTACGCCCGAGGTAGTTTAAGGAGGGAGATTTGGTGCTTAAGAAGATCATACTAGAGCAGCATGATACGAGGGGCAAGTGGACACCAAACTGGAAAGGTCCGTATGTGGTAAAGAAAGCTTTCTCTGGTGGAGCATTGATTTTGCAAGAAATGGATGGGGATGTGTTATCTAAACCCGTCAATGCAGATGCAGTGAAGAAATATTATGCCTGATGTTTCAAAAAAAAAAAAGAAAAAGAAAAAGGAAAGGGAATAAAAAGGAGGGGTTCAAGTTGAAAACCCGCAAAGGGCGGCTTGGACCCAATGGGGGTCACTTGAGTTGAAAACCCGAAAAGGGCGGCTCATGTGAAGGTTGGAAAAGGGGAAACTTGAGTTGAAAACCCGCAAAGGGTGGCTCAAGTAAAGCATGGAATAGTTGGCAAATAAAAGAGCTTCAGAAGAGCGTCTCTTAAAGTCAAAAGGGTGAGGTTCTGGTCCAGACTGAGTTGGGAACAGCAACACTGAAATTCAGAATCCTTGGCATGTCTCTATTGTCGTCGGAGTATTCATCGTCATGAGGTTCTATCTTTCTAAAATTTATTTGTTATGTTTATGTATGGAATCTTTCTCTGTACATCAGCTTTCTTGTATATGTATTTCCTTGCTTATTAATGAAATATATTTTCCCTTCAGTCATGATTGTTTCCTTCTGATTGCATCTCATGAAAGGTTGGCATAGGTTTTCTTTTAAAATCATCAAAAACTTGCATGGAATTGTTCAGTTTCAATAATAAATTCAATTATGGGATAAAAGGAACAGATGTACACTTGGGGCAAAATGAGAAAAGGGAAAGGAATTCCACAAATATGGTTTGATAGTTAGAGCAAGAAATGCAAAAGAAATGAGCTGGGGGGCAAGGCGAAAGAAAAGGAAAACAAAGGAATCAGGGGCAAACAGGCGATTATGATGAGCAGTAGCTGAGGAATTGAAAGTAGTGCAGTAAAATGGGAAACTTTAACCAAAGGAAATTCAAAAGCATATCATGAATAACATTTAGCATTGCATCAGCATACATTGTCATTGCACTTGCATAATCATTCATCTTAACTTTCATCAAAGCATGATTTATTTTGAGAAACAGGTGTTCAAAGTGATCCAATGCGGTATTTTGTAGAAAGTTGATCCTTAGATGATCCAGTGCGGTCATTCCAAGAAGTTTTTAATGATCAGAGTTGATCCCTAGATGATCTAGTGTGGCCATTCCAAGAAGTTTCTAATAATCAGAGTTGATCCTCAGATGATCCAGTGCGGTCATTCCAACAAGTTTTCAATGGTCAGAGTTGATCCTCAAATGATCCAGTGCGATCATTCCAAGAAATTTTTAATGAACAGAGTTGATCCTCAAATGATCCAGTGCGGTCATTCCAAGAAGTTTTCAATGATCAGAGTTGATCCTCAGATGATCCAGTGCAGTCATTGCAAGAAGTTTTTAATGATCAGAGTTGATCTCCAGATGATCCAGTGCGGTCCTTCCGAGAAGTTTTTGAAGTTCAGAGTTGAAGTCCAGATGATCCAGTGCGGTTCTTCCGAGAAGTTTTCAAAGATCAAAGTTGATCTTTAGATGGTCCGGTGCGGTTGTTTCAAGAAGTTTCCGAAGATTAGAGTTGATCTTCAGATGATCCGGTGTGGTCATTTGAAGAAGTTTTTGAAAATCAGAGTTGATCTCCAAATGATCCAGTGTGGTCGTTCAAAAAGTTTTCGATGATCAGAGTTGATCTCCAATTTGATCCAGTATGGTCACTCCAAGAAAGGTTTTCGTGATCGAGGTTGCATCTTAAATGATCCAGTGCGGTTATTTAAGAAGTTCAAGTTTGAAGCTTGAAGGAGTGAAAGAAGAAAGAGTTCAAGCGCAACAGTGTCTACGTCTTTGTGTACTTCCCGTTCATCTAAAATGATCCAGTGCGGTTATTTAAGAAGTTCAAGTTTGAAGCTTGAAGGAGCGAAAGAAGAAAGAGTTCAAGCGCAACAGTGTCTACGTCTTTGTGTACTTCCCGTTCATCTAAAAATACGAAAAGAACGCCTTTACATCTTTCAAGATTCTCAGAAAGTCCACAAAGAGGGGCAGCTGTAGACATTGAAATTTGGGCTTAATTAGTTTTGGGACAAACCCATTATTTTTAGTCCAAAATTGAAACTCATGTTTTATTTTATTTTTTTATGGGTCCATGCAAGTGGGTTTATTTCTCTTCATGTAAATTGAGTCCAAACCCAATAGGAGAATGACTCTAGGTATAAAAGGATAGATAAGTCCCTAGGGTTAGAGAGGTTTTTTTTTAGATTAAAAAAATTGAAAGCCGAAATTGTTTTTTGGGAGAAAAAGAGGCTTTGGCGAAAAAAAGAGTGAACAGAGGGTTTGAAAAAATTTGAGAGCAAAAGAAATTTTGATTTGGTGAAATAATTGAGAGCAAAAGAAAGGAAAAGCAAGCACGTCTTCCTAGAGCAGCACGTGAATAGCAAAGGAAATCAATTTTTTTCCCTCAATTGTTTCGTTGATTCAATCGATAAGCAGGTATGCTTCAATTTACTTTATTTGCTTTTTTTTGGTTTTATTCTAGATTTAGGCAACTGATTGTAATTCTTTGCGATTTGGTCATCTGTTTTCTTGTGTAAAAATTTTGGTTTCTATTTTAATGCGGTCTAGACCTTTAAATTGTTATGTGATACACATAAAGATAGCAAGTTCATCCCATTTTCATCTAAGTCCCTGAGATTTGTGCAATTAGGTCCTATTGTTTTAATTTAGTTTATTTTAGTCCTGTATATTTAATCTAATTTGAGATTTTATGCGATTTGGTTACTTTTTTTTCAATTATTTCGTTTGGGTATGCAACAGTTTACTTTTCAGGCAATTAAGGGTCTATTTAATTTTAACTCATGCAATTAGGGTTTTAATTGGTTAATTTAATGGTCTAATTTCATAATTAATTTAGCATTAGTTTTAATTGCTCAATGATTGATTATATTTCAATTTTAATTAGATTTAATTTTATTTTAATTAAAACCAAATTAGGATTAGGTCATAT
Source organism: Corchorus olitorius (assembly GCA_001974825.2). Lineage (NCBI taxonomy): Eukaryota > Viridiplantae > Streptophyta > Magnoliopsida > Malvales > Malvaceae > Corchorus > Corchorus olitorius. The sequence continues at coordinate 41,759 of AWUE01012640.1, forward strand.
GCATTCATGTTTAATTATGCATTTTAATTTATATGTTATTTATTAATTGTCATGCCACTAAACAACCAATAATCATAGTCTTCCAAAGAAGGGGCTTTCACGAGTGATCGAATTTTCAGGGCTCGTTGAAAGTCTCTGAGGATGAGAGGATTTTTTCGGGATGCTTCGGAGTTTCGTGCATATATCTCGAAAAGAATTTTCAATAATCCAAGACTACGTGAATTGATATAATAATTTTGATTTTACATTCATCATTTGCATACATGCATTAATTAGAGAAAGACACAAAAAAATGACCAAAAAGATTTTTCTATAGCTATTTATCTATTATTTATTTACTATTTATCTTATTATTTATTAATTTAACTATTATCTATTTATATTTTTAATTTATTAATTTAGCTATTATCTATTTATTTATTATTATTATCTTTTTTTTTCTTTTACTTACCTATTTATCTATTATTCTCTATGTCCATTTATCAATTTATCCCTATACCTATTTATCTTTTATTTATTATTTTATTATTTTTTTAAACCTATTTTTCTATTTATATATTATCTTTTATTATTTATTTTAATAATTGTCTTAATAGGCAAGATTAGGATAAAATCACCAATTTCATTTTGACCTACATAGAATCTGGTTAGACTAATGGTACCGTCGTTTGACGGGTGTCTCAGGGGTGCTAATTCTTCCCTGAAAGTAATGGACTCCTGAACTTAGACTTGGGTTGGAAGACCGGACCTTTAGGCTTAGTCTGATCCATTGCCAAGCATTGGTCCTATTTAGGTATAGATGTCAATAGGTGACTAATCACACCTAGAAATTGGTTAGTGGCGACTTCTGTTATTCAAGTCGGAGCGATAGGGTTCCCCGGACCCTCACGTTACGACAGCTACCAATAAAGGCCAATCCTAAGACTGCAGCATGCGTCCTACTCTGCCAGGTGGTGATGATGTTCCACCAAGGAACACAACCGAGATGCAACAGCAAAATGAGCCTCCTCAAGGCTATGTAACTCTCTTTGACCTAACCAATTGATTGAGCCAAAAACAACCCTATTTTTATGGCTATTGTATTATGTTTTTGGATCTATTTATACCTAAATAAATGTTATTTTGATAATATTTGTGTTTAGAGTCTTTATGAGATGTGAAATTGAGAATTTGTTAATTTTCACTACTTTTAGAGTTATTTTGATGACTTTTTACACATATATGAGCAAAGTAATTTTGAGTATAGATTTGGAGATTCGAAGTTCGTGTTTGAAGACTTATTGAAAATGATTTGAAGATTTGAAGATCATTGGAAGAATTATTTCAAGAAGCAAGAATTGAATATTGGAGCTTTAATTGCGAAGGATTGAAGATAAGCCATGAAGAAGCCCAGAAGCTATGGAATTTTGGATATTTTATGTGCGATAATACTCAGCCCATATAAACCCACAATTGGAGATAAAAAACCAATTTGTGCCGCCTATATCCAAGGAAATATCCAATTCTCGCTTATTCCCGCAATCTAGCCCTACTTGGATTAGGATTCAGCGCAATCTAAGTAAAAAGGCCATAACTTTCTGCTCAGATCTTCGTTTTAGACCCGTGAGTAGGCGTTGGAAAGCTAACTCCGAGATCTACAACTTTCCTTAGAAGCCCAAAGCCCAGTTTTGCCGTTTTCAATCCCGAAATTGCTGACGAATTTTCTGCACGATTCCATAAAATTTCAGGATCCTATTTTCATTAGGATTTCGGCCTAGGAAGACTTTTAATCCAACTTGGAGACCAAGTCAGCCCTTAAACCATCCTAGAGTCCTATCCTAAGTGTAATTGGAGTCTTTAGGGTTATTTCCACTATAAATAGCCACCTTAGATCTAGGATTTATGTATTGTATTCTATTCCCTTTAGAAAATATTGTAGAAGTTGAAGATTTGGAGAGCTTGGAGCCGCCGCCCCCCTCTTTTTCCCGTCCATAGATAAGTTTTCTTCTTATTCTTTGGATGCTCACTCAATTCATGAGTGAGTAATCCTTTTCTTTTCTCTAATGTAGAATTTAATTGATCTCTTGACTTATATCATGGTGAGATTTTGTACTTTTATATGAAAATTGTTTTGGGTATTTCTTAATTCTCTGTTTTAATCCTATGTTGCTTGTTTTGATGGATTGGAGTCGACAATATCTTGATAAATTAAGTTAACATTAGCTAAATTGAGTCTAGAACTAATACTTCAGATTTAATTGTTTGTAGCAATTGGAGGAGAACTAATACTTCCTTCCAAGAGATTTAAGAATCAATGGGTAAATTAATTGTTTGTTGTGCTTGTTCATAAATTATTAGTTTTTAATGCTTTGTTCTTAGCAATCTCTAAGCCCTCATAAGGAAATTAGTTGTTATGAATAAAAGGGATAAATTAAGTTGGAAAAGAGACCTTTTATCTAATTTGGTAAATTTCGGATTTAATTCCAAACAAGCTATCCAATGTTTTCATAATTTTTAGATATCAATGATCCATCTTATTTTTGTCAAGAGGGATATTAATTCTATGTTGGAGGATTTTTCTTAATTTTAATTGTTTTCTCAATTTATTCACTGCTTTCTGATTGATTGTTTTCATTAATTCTCTTTATTGCTTTCTTAGTTAATTTTAATTGTTTGATTTAATTTAGTTTTACTTTCAAAATCCTTTTCTTTGATTGTTTGTTTTAAGTAAAATAATTGGAAAAAGAAGAATATCTTATCTCTCTGTGGATTCGACCCCTACTTGCCCTAGCTATTTTTAGTTAGAAATTGTTGGGATTATTTTTATGATTTGCTGACCACCGATCACTAATCTACTGAAGAGAGAAAGGGCAAGGTCATCATGTCCACCCTTTCAATTCATGAAGGATCCACCATACCCAAAGCATCTGGTGAGCAGATCATACCCACCAAACTATGAAGCTCCCACCTTTCCATTGTATGACAGGAGGAAAGGCAACACCATTGAACATGTCGGCAAATTTCTTGATGCCATGGGTCCTCACGCTATCAACCCAGAGCTTTGCCTTAGAGAGTTTTCCAAATCTCTCACTGGTCGTGCCTACACTTGGTACACGACTTTGGCGCCTAGATTCTTCCACACATGGGAAGAAATGGCGGAAAGTTTGTCAAAAGTACTTTCAAAGTAAAGAGAGAGTCACTCTGCTTTAGCTTCAAGGCATTGCTCAGAGGCCCTCCGAAGGTCTCATTGACTTCGTGAAGAGATTCCGAGATCTCTCCCTTGATTGCTATGATGAGAATCCCGAAGCTATGTTGGTTGAGATATGCATCCACAACATGCTAACAGAATTTTGAGCTGTTTTAGAGAACTTGGGCATAAATCAGTTCGCAAGACTCCTTGCTGCGGCAAGAAGGACAACCTAGTCAGTCAAATTACCAAATTCATGATCCAATAGTAGTGAGAAGCTGCAGGGGCACCGGACCCTAGTTGCGGCAGGAAATCCTAAAGGCAAAAATGGTCAGATTAGGCTCAGAGAAAAAGTTCCACCACTCCAATTTCCTGCTGTAGAAGTCGATGCTCTTCTCAATCAATGGGTTTCTTGCTGTAGAAGTCAACGCTCTTCTCAACCAATGGGTGGTACAGAACAATCTGTGGCAAAATCTGGTGAACAAAGAGTCCAAATCCATTACGATCCTCTACCATGCCATAAAGTTAGGGGTGCAAATGAACACGGTGTTTGGCGAACAGCTCGTGTTCGTGTTCGTTAAGGGCTCGTTTATGTTCGTTTGATAAGAGAAATGAACGAACACGAACACAATTTTAGTGTTCGTTTAATAAACGAGCCGATCTCGAACAAGGGGTGTTCGGTTCGTTTATGTTCACGAACAAGCTCGATTAATGTTTGCTTAGTGTTCGTTTAATAGATCGTTTATAGCTCGTTTATGTTCGTTTATATTGCATATTATATATATAATAATTATATTTTTAGAACCGTAGGTGTTCATGAACTGTTTATTTATTTCTTTGTTGTTTATTTAGTGATTGTAAACTTGTTCCTGAACTTTTTTTTGCTAATTACAATTTGTTCGTGAACAGACTCAATTAGTGTTAATGAACACGTTCGTGAAGTGTTCACGAACAAGTCTATTTAAACGAGCCGAACACAAACGAACACGAACACTGTATTAATAAACGAACACGAGCTCAAACACCCTTTCCAAATTTTAAACGAACACAAGCCGAGCTCTAACAAGCTAAATGTTCATGAACATGACTACTTCGTGTTCAAGCTCGGCTCGTTTGCACCCCTACATGAAGCACAGGGGGCTGCGATAGTCGTGATTCATAGCGGCGCCAAGATCTTAGATAAGGCATCTAAAGCCTCTTCCTCCACAATAACACTCGATCATGCCTCTACTTAACTACAATATTCCAAGAGAATGATGGACACTCTTATGCAAATCAACAAGGAAGATCACTCCATTTCGACACACCGGCCGTAGGAGAATCTCACTTGGCATCTATCAAAGCCAAGATTCAAAAGCTTTGAGGGAACACTATCACATCTCCCAACTAAGAAGCTGAGTCACATGATGGAACCTATCATCAAACTCCTTTTGATGCAGAGCAAGTCCTACCAAAGCACAAAGCACCTATCGCAGTAAAGAAGATATGCTGCAGAACAAGAAAAATAATTTTCAATCTCTCAAAAGTCAAAGCTCACATGCCATATGGCGGCTCTAGTCGCAATCTTCAAATTGATGGTTCACACATCATTGAGTAAAATTGATCGCTGTCGTCAAGCAACCGCAAAATAAAATACTACTCTCAACTTCACGAACAGGTAGATAGGATGTGTATAAGTCGATCCCACAGAGAAGAAATGATATATGTGATAAGACTTCAACAAAAATGCATGGTTAATAGCAATAATGTATATGAAAGCAATAGAATGTTGTGAGAATGATTATAAAAGCAGTATTAAAAAAGCAATAATAATGGCAATACTTCTCTCTTTCTCTTTATCCCCACTATGCATGGTTAATAAATTACCATGGATCCCAGATAAATCAAGCATATAAGTCCTTGGCCATATAAGAATCCCTCTTCCTACCTATAAATCTCTTATGTACGCTAGCCGGTGCTTTCGCCCTTTGACTATCCCTATCTTTTAGTAATAGCGAAATGGTGTTTTGACACTAATAAAGAAACAAAGCATTAAGACTGATAGATATAACAAGCAAACTAACTTTTCGGCTTCCGCTCCGAAGCGTTATAACCAAACCAGACCTAACTAAACACTTCGCTACTTCTGCGCCTAAAGTATTTAATCTTGCCACTTGAATTAGAACATCGACTTTCGCTCCTACCCTAACCTAACCATGGTAGTTATAATCTACTTATTAAGTGCTAGCTTCCTAACAAGTAAAACATAACCATCTCTTCAATAATTACTGGGTTAGTTTAATAACATTATATGGATTTCTCTATGGATTAATTCATTTAATCATGCAAATCTACGAATATGACTTATCCAACTTACACGACTTAAACAAATCAACACAAAGAGGCAATAAATTATTATCACATGTACTTAGGCCAACTTATCATATGCATGAAGTTGTCACTCTTAATATCAAACATATAACAAATCAACACTAAACAAATGCAAGTAAATAATCATTGAAAAAAGAAATGCAATAAAGCATAGGATCTCAACATAGATAAAAGACTAATTCATGACATAGGGTTCAAAGATAATGGAGAAGTATTTAGAAAATCACTCACTCATCAGAGTGAGTGGAAACATACTTACAATGATAAAGCGACGATGTATACGGTCCTTGGGAGGAAGACCTCCCACGCCGAACATACAATGATCGAATTAATGATACTTGCTAATAAGCAAGCATAACTATTTATAAGAAAACCTAATGACTAACACTACCCTTGACTAACATAATCCCGTCCGTTGGATGAAGGACATAATCGTCTTGTGTGTGAAAGCATTGAATGCACACAACTTCTTCTCCAAGTAAACTTGTCCACCAAGGAAATCTCCATTTATGAGCAGAATCAATCAACATTGATGAGCATATCTTCTTTCTATATTTGTGTGCTTAATTGGTGTGAACGCCAAGTAAGTCAACTTTCACTATTAAGTGCAAATCTTTCCATAAATAGATGTTTGTTCTTCAAGAAAATTCCTTGGGTTTGAGCTAAGGTTTAAGGCTTCCATGTTGATAATGGGCTACACCAATGGGCCGAATCTCACTTGATTGGGCTTTTCTCCAAATACGTCCGAATGAGCTCCAAATCTTCATCTTTACGATTTTCCTCATACAAAACCATGAAATCAACAGAGATGAGATATTTAAGGGAAAATGGTCATAATTAACCATCAAAACATAGCAAAATAGCATAAGAAATGAGTATTGAATAATGACTTATCATACCCCACACTTCAACTTTGCTAGTCCCTTAGCAAACAAACAGATCAATTCAATCAAAGATAAATAACTAAGACTCTAAAATTCAAAACATATACGTATTCCACTTTTCTTAGGTGCACGGTGGCATTTAGCGTATACCACAAGCCTTTAAACCAATTGATCAGACCAAAATTATGCATCTTTTTATGGTCATTTTCCTATGCTTTTTGGGTATTTTATGCTTGATTATGCCTTATATTGGTTATATTTGTGTTCATAGGTGTTGACAAGAAGAAAAGTACAAAATCGTCAATTTTGTATCTTTTTGGGACCTTTTTTGATGATTTATGGAACAAGTATTTTCCATGGATGTTTTGGATGAAGATTGGAGTTATCAAGATCGTGATTAAAGAGCTTGAAGAGTCAATTTTATGCTTATCAAAGTCATAAAGTTGATTGCTAAGATTTTTCAAGGCAATGGAGCAAAGATGAGTTCAAGGCAAGAGGACATATCCAAGTACCGAGCCATGACACAGCCTACCTGAATGACCAGGCAAATCACATGGGTTCTCAAACAAACCATGTGGGCACCCAGGTAGAGTTGGGACACTGCCGAGCTGTGTCTCAAGGCAAACCACATGGGTGCTCAAGGAAACCATGTGGGCACCCAGGAGGAGTCGGGGCCCTTGTCCGCGCGCACAAGTTCTGCAACTCAGCGTCACTTCCTCTTGAAGCCTTTTCAATACTTTCTAGATTTGGCGACAGTTCGGGAAAACTACCATAACCTTTAATCCAGAGCTCCAAATCAGGTGTATGAATATGCGTTGGAAAGCTAACTTCGAGAGCTACAACTTTCGTGTTTTGGTCGAAGCCTAGATCTGATGTTTTCCTGGACGAAAATGCCCTTGAGGATTGCGGACAGAATCTGTCTTGGGCCAGATTGCGTTTTTGATCAAATTGAGCCCATATTACCTATTTGGGTCAGCTTGAAGACATGAAGGAGAGCCCAGAACGTCCCTAGGGTTAGTTTAAGTCATCTAGAACTCTAAATTAAACCCTAGGCAGCCCCTATATATACCCTCTTATCCTAGAACCCTAGAACAATTTTCTCTACAACTTTTCTCATCTTATTCTCTTAGGTTTGGCGGTTTGGAGAGGAGGGAGTCGCCCCCTCCTCTTTTCCTCTTTGTTTTGTAAGTGTTCAATCTCTCATGGATTGGAAACTCTAATCCATGAGAGGCTAAACCTTTATACTTCTTTTTCCTAGGTATTTTTTATCAATAAATTTATGGTGAGACTTTTGTTCTTAATAATTTGATTTTTCTGTTTGAATATGTTTCTTATCCCTGTACTTCATCTTATGTGTTCATACTTTGATAGATTTGGGTGTACAACTTATCTTGATGATTATGAATGCTATTGTTAGATTCAATTTAGCTTGAGTCAAGCTAATATTGGTCCAAGTGACAGTTTTAATTCTAGGAGTCCTAGGTTCAATGGGATTATCAAACCTTGTTGAAATCTATAGGCCGAGATGGTAATAGATGTAGATGAGTTTGGTATTGATTTATCATGCATGCGGAAAAGTAAATCTTAATGCTTGTTCTATGATTCTTAACAGGGTGATGTTTGATTAGAAATGATAGAAATTAGTTTTAGCGAGATGCGGACTAACTTTTATTAGCATGTTGGAGGGTTGAGTATTCCTCTCCTATACCAATTGTTCAAGTGGAGTTGTTTAAGATATTAAGAGGATTACTTTATTTCAATGAAAATTGATGTCTACGTCTTAGGCTATATATCGATTTGGAGTAATTTATGATGCTTTATTGATTGCAAATCTAATCAAATTCATGTTTTGTGTCTGTGATCCATGATTTATTTGATTAAAATAATTACCTAGAGGAAAAGAAGTATGTTTTCAATTAATTTTTTTTCTTAAACTATTTTCTAGATCTTAAGTTTAATTTTATTTTATTGTTTTCAAATTTAATTTAGTTATTTTGAAAAACCCATAAAAATCCTCTTTGGTAAGATTTTATTTAGTATAATTTGGCTTTGATTTGTTTCCACCTTCTCTGTGGGATTCGACCCCTACTTGTCCTAGCTAATAGTTAAAGGTTTTTGGGGATTTATTTTGTGGTTTGTTCAACGACCGATCACAATTTTGGCGCCTTTGCCAGGGAAGGAAGGAAGCAACAAGAAGATTGAAGACAAATTATTACCTAAAAATTTCTTACCCTTATCATTTTCTTTTTCATTACTTTATTTTTATTTTCATTTTTATTTTTTGTTTAAGTGCGAAATTTTTCTTCTAGTCTCTGTTTTCTAGGGATTACTATTTCAGGACAATGGAGCAATCACGCACCTTAAGGGAGTTGAATTTCAATTGTGAGATGAAGTCCCACTGCATTGATTACCTAGAAGAATGGTTTTGCAGTCTGCCATCAAAGTCGATTACTTCTTGGAAGAAAATGGCGAGAGCATTCTTGAACAAGTACTTTCCAGAAGCAAAACGCGCCGATGTCAGAAGAAGAATCAACTCTTGTCGACAATTACCTAATGAGAAGTGGTTTCAATATTTGAAAAGGTACAACAAGATTTGTGAAAGCTGCCCCTACCACAACATAAGCGAGGAACTCTTGATATGCCTATTTTTCGATTTTTCTATCTTATTGACTAGAAATAAATTTTTCAAAATTTTTGAAGAAAATTGAAATTGTTTTGTATTTCTAATAAGTTTTGATTTAATTTCCATGAGTATAGTCTTGTGTAATACTAATTTGGTTTAGATACATTGAAAATATTTTTCAAATTTTCTTATGTATAATTTCATTCTTTGATTGGAAAGTGTAATTATAAGGTTTTTCATGCCCAAAAATGGTTTGACAAGTGTATTACTTCTAGAACTTGTGTTGAATCTTGCGTACATTTATAGAAGTATGTCATGGATATGTCAAAGACAAAGTGTGGGGGTATAAAGGGTAGCTAAAATCTTTTAAAAAGAAGTGTTTTCATAAAAGAGGAGAATAGATACTTCTGATCTTTCCATAGTTGTCACTCTTTGAAAAAAATAAATAAAAATAATAATAAGGTTAGTAACCTTAAAAGAGGATTAGAGGCATGGAATTGCGGAAGTATTGTCCCTCTGAAAAAAAAATGAGTGTTAGTAACCTCAAAAGAAAAAAAAAGGGAGTTAGTAACCCCTAAATCATGAACACTTCTAAGGTTAGTAACCTTGTTTTCTTAAAAATAAGCCACCCTTTTTAAACCCATTCTAATATTTGATGAATATCCATGATATTACTTTTTCTTTGGAGATAGATGTAAATACAAGTTTATGGTAAGTTTTCCTTGTCAAAATCATCAAAGGTATGTTGATCTTAGAAATTACATTATTGATTGGGGTGGTTTTGTGCATAGTTAATTTGAATCTTATGGTCTTTGTATTTTTACTAACTTATATTGCATTTGATTAGAAAATGTAGATTAAATTATTAATTTGTTAGAAGTACTATGTTTTCTAAAGCATGATGATTCTAGTCAATGTTTTCATAGTGTTTGTGGGTATCGTTCTAGTTAAGAAAACCCTCAGGGGACATCACACATCCTCTATCATTCTTAGGTTGAAATGGCTTGCGTTACGAGCTAAGTGCCGACGTACACGTACGAAAGTGGAATCAATAAATTGTTTAGCTTAGGACTAACTTTGGTTTTCTTAGGATTAACACTAGTTTGCTAGGGACTAGCAAAGCTTAAGTGTGGGGGAAATATGATCAGGCCAAAATTATGCATCTTTTTATGGTCATTTTCCTATGCTTTTTGGGTATTTTATGTTTGATTATGCCTTATATTGGTTATATTTGTGTTCATAGGTGTTGATAAGAAGAAAATTACAAAATCATCAATTTTGTATCCTTTTGGGACCTTTTTGGATGATTTATGGCACAAGTATTTTCCATGGATGTTTTGGATGAATATTGGAGTTATCAAGATCGTGATTGAAGAGCTTGAAGAGTCAATTTTATGCTTATCAAAGTCATAAAGTTATTGCTAAGAGTTTTCAAGGCAAGAGGACATATCCAAGTACCAAGCCATGACACAGCCTACCTGGGTGATCAGGCAAATCACATGGGTTCTCAGACAAACCATCTGGGCACCCAGGTGGAGTCGAGACACTGCGCAGCTGGGTCTTAAGGAAAACCACATGGGTGCTCAAGGCAACCATGTGGGCACCCAGGAGGAGTCGGGGCCCTTGCTCGCGCGCACAAGTTTTGCAACTCAGAATCACTTCCTCTTGAAGCCTCTTCAATACTTTCCAGATTTGGCGACAGTTCGGGAAAACAGCCATAACTTTTGATCCAGAGCTCCAAATCGGGTGTATGAATATGCGTTGCAAAGCTAGCTCCGAAGGCTACAACTTTCGTGTTTGGGTCGAATCCCAGATCTGACGTTTTCCTGAACGAAAATGCCCTTGAAATTTGTGAACGGAATCTGTCTTGGGCCAGATTGCGTTTTTGATCAAATTGAGCCCATATAACCTATTTGGGTCAGCTTGAGGACATGAAAGAGAGCCCAGAACGTCTCTAGGGTTAGTTTAAGTCATCTAAAACTCTAAATTAAACCCTAGGCAGCCCCCTAAATATACCCTCTTATCCTAGAACCCTAGAACAATTTTCTCTACAACTTTTCTCTTCTTATTCTCTTAGGGGCGTTTGGTTAGGATCACCCCCCAGATCACTAGTGATCTAAGATCACCAGTGATGCAAGATCACCGGTGATCAAAGATTACATGGGTTTATGGTGGTAATCCAGATCACCCTTAGAGGGGTGATCAGGGGGTAATCCGGATTAGCACACCGAACCAAAAAGTGTAACCACCTGCCAAGATCACCATAGGTGATCACCCCCAACCAAACGCCCCCTTAGGTTTGGCGGTTTGGATAGGAGGCAGCCGCCTCCTCCTCTTTTCCTCTTTGTTTTGTAAGTTTTCAATCTCTCATGGATTGGAGGCTAAACCTTTATACTTCTTTTTCCTAGGTATTTTTTATCAATAAATTTATGGTGAGACTTTTGTTCTTAATAATTTGATATTTTTGTTTGAATATGTTTCTTATCCCTCTACTTCATCTTATGTGATCCATGATTTATTTGATTAAAATAATTACCTAGAGGAAAAGAAGTATGCTTTCAATTAATTGTTTTTCTTAAACTATTTTCTAGATTTTAAGTTTTATTTTATTTTATTGTTTTCTAATTTAATTTAGTTTTTGAAAAACCCATAAAAATCCCCTTTGGTAAGATTTTCTTTAGTATAATTCGGCTTTAATTTGTTTCCACCTTCTCTGTGGGATTCGACCCCTACTTGCCCTAGCTAATAGTTAAAGGTTTGTGGGGATTTATCTTGTGTTTTGTTCAACGACCGATCACCAATATACGCCTATACTGGAGGAGTTATAGTCTCCTGAGGGCTTACTTAACTAGAACGTTACACACAAACATTTTATTACATAGCTTTGAAAAAGAGATGAGTAAAAAAAAGAAGAAAACATATCACATCACACAAATGAGCTTGATTAATAAGAATAATTTCTCAATCAAGCAAGACATGACCAAGTATTAAACAACTTCAATAAGTTCTATGCAAAATCATTACTTTCAAAAGCACACAAAAATATGTTTTTCACTTACTCTCATTAAACAGTTGAAAGCATACAAGGTTTTAAGGAAAACAAGATTTAAAGCATACTTAATAGCATGCACACATGAGATTCATGACCAAGGCTTTTTATGGGTGAAAGAAAGAAAATAGTGTGAGATAGGAAAAATTTATCTCAAAGTGGTGTATGGGTAGATAAAGAAGTTACTAACCCATTCTTGCCTCAAGCAGCACTTTCTTTCTTTCTTTTGCTTCCATTGATGTCGGCTAAATGCTCAATTCAGGATATGACATTTGGGCGAAAATGCAATTTAGGATACACCATTACGACTTGTGTCAATTTTGGATATAACGTTATCGGGTTGTGTCAATTCAGGATAAATTGAAAATGGCTGGGGTGCGTGTATAACACGCAATCTGATATGCTGACGTGGATGACACGTGTATGCCAACATGGAATTTTTATAATTTAATCAAATTATGTAAAAATATAGAAATATCACCTTTTTATATTTTATATTTAAATTAAAACATAATTAATAAAAAAACGATTTTAACAAAATTACCAATTAAACACTAGCAGACTTTATGAACTTTGTATGAACAACATGAATCACCACACTTTTCACCAATGGCAGCCAAAAAAAAATTGATCAAAGTATCTAGATTTTATTCTTTCTACTTTCTAGAGTAGAATCTAAACTTAGTTCCTAAATGAAATCAAAACATAATCTAAACTGATATAAGAATCAACAAAATAGAGCAAAATTGACAAATATGAGAACAAAATAATAAGAAAAAAGAAGAACAAAATCAAAGACCATCAAAGAGTATGAAGTGTGAGCCCCTCTCAAAAACAAGAAAGATGGAAAAATATTTGTTTTATGTGAAAACCACCAAAACAATCCACACCAGACCAAAACAAGTCTTGCAAGTAAAAGGCAAAACAAAAACTCATTTTAAAAAAAAACCCAAAAGATTTACAAAAATCCCAGACTTTGTACAAAAACAAGAAGAAAAGAAAAAAGCAAAATATGGGATTTAAGAGAGGATTTTCTTTGTTGACATACCTTCCTTGTTTAACATTCTTTGTTGTCAAATAAAATAACAAAAAGATATTTTAGGTTTAAAAATCAAAGGGAGTTTGGTGGCAGAAAAAAAAATTCGAATGAGTTTATGTTTTTTTTTCCAAAAATATCTAAGGTTGAAATTTGGGGATTTCTCAAAGAGGCTTTAGCTTTTCAAATTGGAGGCTGGGTTTAAAAGATTAAAGATGAAGAGTGATATAAGTTAGGTCTGAGCTTGATAAATCTTCTGAAAGTTTTTTTTTTTTCAAATTGCAGACGGGAAGAAGGAGAAAACATGAACTTTATTGGCAAAGAGAAAAGTTTTGTGTTTTTTGGAGATGTGGTTTTTAATTTATTTGTAGTTTTTTTTTTCTTAAGATCTGGAAAGGTGAAGATTTTAAGAAGAAGGAGAAGAAGAAGAAGAAGAAGAACAACAACAACAACAACAACGGGAAGACGATGATGATAAACTTTTTATCTTTTTTTTAATGTTTTTTTTCTTGTTTTAAGTATTTTTTTCTTTCTCATATGCCAGCTGGCTAATAAATAATTAAGCGGGTACTGTTCAACGTGAATTTTTAGCGCGTGTTTTTGGAACAAATGGCCCCGTCTGATTGTATCCTGAATTGACACAACCCCATAACGTTATATACTGAATTGATACAAGTCGTAACGATGTATCCTGAATTGCATTTTTACCCAAATATTATATCCTGAATTGAGCATTTAGCCATTGATGTCCAATATTTTTTTCTTCCTTTTTTTTTTCACTTCCTCCTTTTTCATTTTTTTTCAGAGGGACAATGTCAAGCAATTCCATGCCTATTTTCCCCTTTTTCCTTCTTTATTTCTCCATTTTTCAGAGAGACAACTATGGAAAGATCAAGAACGCCTCTTCTCCTCTTTATTCACTTTCAACCCCTTATTGGAACATCAATTTATTGACATAGGAAGCTTTAGTGGGAAATCTTCCTCCACACTTATCTCATGATTATTTGGCCAAGATAAAGGAATTTTAAGAAATAAGCCTCAAGAAGGCTCAAATAAGAGTGAATAAGGGTATTTAGCAAAGGATATTATTCATAAGCAAAATGATGATTCAGTTTCGATCAACAAAAAAGGGTTTATGGTCATGACTTCAACACATGCATACAATAAAGCATGAAAAACAATCAATGGATGAAACAAGTGAATAATCAAAGCAAGCAACATTCAATCAACTTATTTTCCAACAAAAATATCCCATTCTTTAAGTGAAAAGTAATCTCATAAGCATAGTAAATATTGAAGAGTTCAACCAAACAAAGTCATGCAGCTTAATTTTGAAACAAAGTTATTAATCTTAACTCAATTGGTTAATGTGAAATTGTTGAATATTTTCTCTTTTTCCATGCAAAACTATCTTTAGAAAGTCTCTCCCCCACACTTAAATGACACATTGTCCTCGATGTGTTAGATGGTTAAAAGATATAATTTTTGAACAAAAACTCTCGTGGAAGAGGTTTTTGAGCAAAAAGAGAACTTTTAAGAGCAAACTAACCAACTTCTTGAGTAAATATGTTATTTAAGGCGATTTCAGAAACTTCTTTTCCTTTTTTTTTATACAATCAAGACTAAAATGCAATACTAGCATGCAAATGCAATTATAGATATATATTTTGTGTGATGGTGGAATGGAATAAGAAAACAAGTGGCCATCAATCCTTCTTGTTAGCTTGGGCAAATGAAGCAAGCTATTCTAACATCTTTTGATTTGCTTCCATTTGTGCCAAAGTCCCCTAAGACATTGACATGATCTACCAAATTTAAGGCCATCGTTCGGCACATCAAAGTGATTCTTTTAGTTTCCAAGAGGGATTCAGTTTAGAAGTGATGGTTGTGAGGTAATTGGGGATTGTGTGAGGTGAAGAAAAGAATGAAGAAAATGTTTAGAATTGGTTGCACAAGGGTCAGCTAGGCAATAGCAAAGTTTGTCACTTGGAGTGGCCAAACAATGTGTTAATCAAGAGGGAATGGGCTATTATGGTTTGTGAGGGTGTTTTAAAGGAATGAGGGTTACTTTAATAAGCACTTTTCAGCCTCAATTCTTCACTTCCAATCGGGTTTGAGTGGTGCTCAAACTTACCTTAAATGACCAAAGTGCATATCAAGGCACTTGATATGTTGACGATCCTTCCTTCCTTTTTCCTCCCTTGCTTTTTTTTTTATTTCCTCCATTCTCCCACTGATTTCACCATAATTTTTGGGATTCAATCTTCCAATAATCAGCGTTTCAAATCCTCCTTAAATCATTCAATCTCAGCTTACCATAAATAGAAGAGTTGACCCCAAAATGGAGTGATTGGCGTTGTTTCCTTTTTCCAACCCCAAAATTGTGATCGCTGTCGTCAAGCAACCGCAAAATAAAATACTACTCTCAACTTCATTAACAGGTAGATAGGATGAGTACAGGTCGATCCCACAGAGATGAAATGAGATATATGATAAGACATAAGAACGCACGGTTAATAGCAATAATGTATATGAAAGCAATAGAATCTTGTGATAATGATTATAAAAGCAGTAATAAGAAAGCAATAATAATGGCAATACTTCTCTCTTTCTCTTTATCCCCACTATGCATGGTTAATCAATTACCATGGATCCAAAATCAATCAAACATATAAGTCCTTGGCCAGATAAGAATCCCTCTTCCTACCTATCTATCTCTTATGTACGCTAGTCGGTGCTTTCGCCCTTTGACTATCCCTATCATTTGGTAATAGCGCAATGGTATTTTGACACTTATAAAGAAACAAAGCATTAAGACTGATAGATATACCAAGCAAACTAACTTCTCAGCTTCCACTCCGAGGCATTATAATCAAACCACACCCAACTAAACACTTCGCTACTTCCACGCCTAAAGTATTTAATCTTGCCACTTGAATTAGAACATCGGCTTTCGCTCCTGCCATAACATAGCCATGATAGTTATAATCTACTTATTAAGTGCTAGCTTCCTAACAAGTAAAACATAACCATCTCTTGAGTAATTACAGGGTTAGTTTAATAACATTAAATGGATTTCTCTATGGATTAATTCATTTAATCATGCAAATCTACGAATATGACTTATCCAACTTACACGACTTAAACAAATCAACATAAAGAGGCAATCAAATATTTACCACATGTACTTAGGCCAACTTATCATATTCATGAAGCTGTCACTCTTAATATCAAACATATAACAAATCAACACTAAACAAATGCAAGTAAATAATCATTGATAAAAGAAATGCAGTAAAGCATAGGATCTCACCATAGATTAAAGACTAATTCATGACATAGGGTTCAAAGATAAAAGAGAAGTATTTAGGAAATCACTCACTCATAAGAGTGAGTGGGAACATTCTTACAAAGATAAAGCGACGATGTAACGATCCCTCGCCGAACATACAATGATCGAATTAACGATACTTGCTAATAAGCAAGCATAGCTATTTATAAGAAAACCTAATGACTAACACTACCCTTGACTAACATAATCTCGTCCGTTGGATGAAGGGCATAATCGTCTTGTGTGTGAAAGCATTGAATGCACACAACTTCTTCTCCAAGTAAACTTGTCCACCAAGGAAATCTCCATTTATGAGTAGAATCAATCAGCATTGATGAGCAGATCTTCTTACAATATTTGTGCGCTTAATTGGTGTGAACACCAAGTAAGTCAACTTTCACCATTAAGTGCAAATCTTTCCATAAATAGATGCTTGGTCTTCATAAAAATTCCTTGGGCTTGAGCTAAGGTTGAAGGCTTCCGTGTTGATAATGGGCTCCACCAATGGGCCGAATCTCACTTGATTGGGCTTTTCTCCAAATACGTCCAAATGAGCTCGAAATCTTCATCTTTACGATTTTCCCTACAAAACCATGAAATCAACAAAGATGAGATATTTAAGGGAAAATGGTCATAATTAGCCATCAAAACATAGCAAAATAGCATAAGAAATGAGTACTAAATAATGATTTATCAAAAATACTGAAGCCTTCAATTGCACAAGCACTCCTCAGAAATGAAGGGAACAAATCTTCGTTGTCTCATGCTACCGCAAGTCAAGTACCATCATGCTACAGGAAAAGCAATCAAGGACCATACTGCCGCAGAGAAATCATCTTGCCACACTATTCAAGCTCCTAGGTAATAACTATAAAGCATTTACACACATATTCTTTCAAGCCCAGCCTTATGGTCTCCCTGCAACAAATTTCATTATTCCACCTTCAGTCTATAGCAAAATTATGGTCTCCTCGCTGCAGGAAAGCAAAGTACTACATTATGAGAAGGCGCAAATCAAGCAGCATTCTTTCTCAAATGAGTCCCATTCTTCTTCATTAACAAACACACATTCTCAGAGCTGTCCATCTGGAGAATTCAATACTTGGAAACTCACATGCAACATGGTTCCTGTCGTGCAACATAATCATTCTTGAAGAAATTCTCAAACTCGCCAACAGTGATGGGAAACAAAATTGCCATGATTTCACCTCAATTTCCTTGGTCCATCCACAACATGCAAAGTCACATAGAGAGGTGTTCCAATCAATGTTCCATTGTGCAACAAAATATATGGCAGGATCTAGACTACTTAGCCATGCGGCAGTGCAAGGGGATACCAGATACTTATCTCTGCTGTAGTCTTAACATTGCTGAAGGCAACATCAAAAGCTTAATTGCGCATTGCAGAAAATCAAAACTCCTTCATCATTCAATACTTGGGGGCTATTTTATCACAACATATTTTACTGGATTCAATACTTGAGGCCTTCAACAACGAAGACTTCATAAAATCAAAAGAGCCCAATCTCAGCCGCAAGATCCATGATCTAAAGCTTCAACAATTGCAATTACTCCAGTCATAACCTTGAAGATCATTTATCAAGCTTAGCGATGATCCTTCAACATCTCCGCCACATGACCTACTATTTGGGTAATGGATTTTATCCTTTTCCAAGTGATCACAAAGAGATTCAACATCAAGTTCCACTTCTCTCGCAGGAAGAATTCAAGTATCAAATTCCTGCCATGACAAATCAGTCAAAGGAACTTATACATGGCTATCCTCTAGTTACTTAGCAACCATGGCGTGACAACCACATTCATCACAGCCCATCCCATGGTCTCCTTCTTCATTGCGATTGTAACCGAGGCAGTTCCCACATTTGGCAGTCCTTCGCACAATCCTTACATGATCATCTTCTTCATTGCGATTGTAGCTGAGGCAGTTCCCACATTTGGCAGTCCTTCGCACAATCCTCACTATTACTTCCCGGGGCATTAACTTATCACACACAGTATCCGACCGGTACTTTACACACACAAACGGGAGTGGCTCTCCTGACTTTCGAGAATCAACAATCTTTTTGCCGCAATCCAAAATTGCATAACATCTTTAACCATCATTGTCACATTACAACAAATCCAAGAGACAATTCCAAGAAAGTCTTCCACAATTATCATTATCTACTCTAAGTCATCCACAAAAAAGATGATTCAAGCAAGTGTTGCAATATTCACTACACATGAGTGGCAAGAAATCCTACCAACAATAATGCTACCACAAAATCTTGCCAAAACAGAATGTTACCGCAGCAGAATGCTACCACAAAATCTTGCCACAGCAAAATGTTACCGCAACGGAATGTCACCACAGTGGAATGTTACTGCAGGATAGTAGCAAATTTGGCACCATGCCACCTGCAGCAGAGCAACTCACAACCAAAGGAATAATCAAATATAAAGCTGAGCAACAAAGCTCGAAGCAGACTATCACATTCGAAGCCCGGAATCACAAAAAGGGGGGGCCAGTCTTGTTGCAAAAAGTTATGGCAAGAAAGCATCATTCACAAAGAAGTAGCCATCAACAGTCGCCACAATGGGGGATGGTTTCTATAGCACTTATCTTAAGCCATGGGCATTGCACCGCTAATAATTTCTTATGAAAGATCAACAGTAGCCAACACAAAAGTCTATGGCAATACAAAATCAATGCAAGGATTTGTGGCATTCATCAAAATATCTTTATGGCATCTACAAAAGAATTCAAGGCATTGCACGTCATGATTGTCCACAAATTCATGGAGACCACCAATACAAAAGAAATCTAGCCATCAAGAGAAAGTCAAAGTGTTGCAGCAACGGCAGAAATATCTTAGTTGCGGCAGAGACAACATGGTCGTGGCAAAAACGAAAGCATGACAGAAGTAGGGCTTTAGCAAAATTTTCCATGGTCTTAACTATAGCACGGCAACATCACAACCCTACAAATCCTGCTATAGCAGTAAAAATCCATGGCACTTCATAAAGACCACTATAGCAGTAGCAATGCCTATGAAGTAGTAGCCCCGGCAGTAGCCATGATAGCAAAAGTCTCAAGGCCAACTCAACAGAAGTCTCGAGAAGCAAAATCACATGCATGACCAACTCGAAAAAGAGAGCTCATAAAGCAGCCACTAAAGATGGAGTTTACATTGCCGAAAATCCAAAGTTAAAAGGAGTTCATGCCAAATTCATGGTTGGGTTTACGACAATCACATGCAAGGAGCCATCACAATCATGCCAACCATTTGGCAGGAAAAGGCTCATGTTTCAAATCCCAACAGTAGTAAGTTTTTCTTATCACCATGAAAATCCTTTCCTTTTTATACTTCACATTACGGCAGGAAAGTACATATTCAAATAGAAATTCCCAACCCTGCTGAAGCAATAAAAAGCCTACCCCAAATCCATACCCAATCGCTGCCTATAAAATGCCAATCATACCGAGAAAGACAATAACTATAGCGTAAATACATAGTCTAAACAAAAAAATTCCCACTCCTACACAATAAAATCCAAGAAAATAAGTTAATCAAGCCCAAAAAGTCGAAGGCTGCTGACTTGTGCATGACATGACAGAAGGATATCGACTCTTGACTCTAAGTTCAACACATGGTCAGCTTGGGCTTCCCCGAATTCCATGAAGCTTCGAAAATGATGAAAGCTCGACCACCAACAATTATTTTTGTCAAATACCTAAGTGAGCAAAGAGCTGAGATTGAAACCAGCTATGGCAGGACTCTATTTCACATTTGCGGTAAAGTCAGGAAATAATTCCATCATCTCCTCAACCCACGGCACCAAGAAGGAATAAATGGTTTAGCGATGGCTTGACACTTGCGTATGTCATCACTTATGGCAAGAAACTCACAATGAAGCATGCCGTTAGAGGGCTTCCCATCTTCCAATGCTTGCAGCAGCTCTTCATCATAAACAAAATAGTTGGTTCTCTCTTGGTTTCCAACCATAGTGTTATGACACCAACATCTCCTGCAGCGACATCAATCATTTATAAAAGGAAATGGTTAAAGAATTGAACGAAAGATCAACTACACCCGCTCACCAGATATGTAGTCAATCTTATTGTGGATCACAAGGTCCATGTTGATGTCTTCAACTACGGCAGAAAACTCTTTCGCAACTTGTTCTGCAGCAAGAGCTTCTTGTGAAGCGAACTCATCGATGGCCATAGTGTTCTCAGTCGAAACCAAAATTCTTCCAAAATGTTGCCAAAAGCAGAAAAGTCTTTTGGTCCAGTAGTTGACACATCAACCTCATCACCAGTAGCAGCGATATTATTAGTCAGTCCTGTGGAAGTGGCAACCATGCCCACGGCAGGAAGCCTGTCAACATGTGCCACTTTGTTTACAGCAGAAGCGTAACTCTGCCGAAGCAAAATTCAAAAAACAAATGGAGGAGATTGAAGCAATTCGGCAACAGTATCAAAAGGGTAGAGAAGTGTTTTCCCTGCGGAAGCCGAAAAAGATACCGTAAAGTTCCTACCTGTTTTGAGAAGCCATCTTCCTGCCATGAAGATGCGATCGACATGCTATTTTGCCCCATGGAAATTTGAGATTCAAGCTCTAGCAAGAAGGAAGGAGCTCTCACTTAAAGGGGGCTAAATGTTAGGTGTCAAAATTGGGATAGGTTCAAGCCCAAAATACACCCACAAATCTCCTCTCAAACACTAATAAAATTGGGACCAATTATCTCTCTTAATAGCCCAAAACACATTAAAAACATGGGCCACTTCTCACCCAAATATCAAATGCCCATTTCTCTTGCCCAATAACCAAAAGCCCAAAGCACATGCAACACATGGGTCACCTCGTTCTGCAGCATGGAAAACCAACAGGATGCACATTACGTCGGCCCCTGCCACAGTACTCACAAAAGGTGGGTCCCAAGGACATGCGCCCTACAGCTAAGGCCTTCTTGCCCACCAACTCTAGACACAAGGAGCTCAAAGCACAAACAAGGCATTGAGACACAGCTCCTTGCCATTACGCTAACTTAATCACAGCAGGACACATTACAGCAAGAGGAAGTCACTAGAGAAGTATTTCACTTAGTTGCATTTCCCTTTATTCCATTGTCTTGAAGTAAGAATCAATACTAACAAGTCTCTATGGCAGAACATAACACACAAACGTGGACCAAGCCCACGGCGGGAAAACAACTGGAAGCGTGGCTTGGCGGCATATGGGAGAGGAATTTGCTCAGATGACATTTTTGGTAGGAACAGCCATGCTTGGAAGCTGTTCCTAACACCCAAAAATGGCAATAGGGCAACATAAAGGAGAATCAAAACAGAGCAAATTGACTTTCAATGGGAATCCCTACGTCTCCTGCTAAGAGAAAGCGACTCTTGATCACTAAAAGAGAGACAAATTCAAAAGACTGGAAAAGGCCATTATTCACATTCTCAAAGAGGAAAATATTCTCTGCCATGATCAAAGATGCCGATTCCACTGGGTTAATTCCAGAAGCAGAAATCGTGCGGCAACAAGAATCATGTGGCAGCAGGAATAACGGAAGGACCGGCGGGCAAAGACATAAACTAGGCACAAGAATGGCTATAAAATGGTGTTTCCAGTTTTGATGAAGAGAAGAACAACACAACACAAGGAATGAACTCTATCTCTCCCGTTTCTCTCTGGCAGAGCCCAATCTTGGCTTTTTTTTCCACTTTTCTTTCTCCAAAATCACAAAGAGGAAGAAGAACCATATCTTCATCTTTTTACAACAATACAAAAAGAAGAGAAAAAAGCTCTACAACAACAAGTTCTAGCACAAGATCTACGCTTAACCACAACAGATCTGAGCAACTCTCAACCACAACAGATCTGAGCAACCCAAAGCAAGATCTCCCCAAATCACTACCATCTTGGGTTTTCCATCTTCATCTTCAAAAGCTTTGTATTATTTTGATTTCTCCTTTCTCACACTTGATTCTTCTCCTTTTCTTCCAAGCTCACATCATATGTTGTTACCCACAAATTTGAGAAAGCAATAAAAGTCTTTAGTTCATTTTATAGTGGGTATTTTAGTTACAAAGCTGCTTTTTTTTTTCATATTTTTCATCCTTCTCAATTCCTCTTATCGACATTGAGAAGAGAGTTATATTCCAGAAATTACCGTAGAAAACCTGTTATTTCTCCATCTATTTCATCATTGGGCAATCCGTCGCAGGAAGTCTCACTTAGCTTCAGCAGGATTTCTGGGAATTTCATTATAGAGTTATTTTCCCATCTTTTCATCCTCCTCAGTTCCTCGGCGAGCAGAGTTAATTTTCCTGCCGGAAGTCTCACTTCTTTTACGCAGGATTTTCTCGCCACAAATATCACTCCATTTTACGACAGGATTCTGTCATCCTTTTTTTTTGCCACCATCTTTGTAAGCCAACTTCTTCTTTTGGGGAAGTTGGGGCGGGCTTGAATCCACTACCGAGTCGGGCCAGGCTTATCAATCACACAAAAACATCCTCTCCATCTACTGCATTACTCGGACTCTGACTAGGATTTCAGGATCCCATAGAAGGAGGATCAGAATTGGCAGAGGGTCTTGTTGCCTCAGTTGGACGTGCATTCCCATTTGCTGCCTCAATGGGGTCGCTTTTTGTCGCTAAATCCCCATGAACAGTTGGTTGTTCTTGACACAGCTACTGAATTGCTTTCTTTGAGTTGATTATAGCAGTTGGACCCTCCGATTTTTTCCTCTTCAGAATTTTGGGTTTGCTGCATAGTAGACAAAAACCAAACAAAAATTAGTTACAATAACATAAATACATATAACAGCAAAAGCATAAAAAGTTGTCATGGAATGGATTGCTAACTTGTCTTGTAGTTTTGCATTTTGGTGATCCTCCTCGTGAGTTTGACAAGGAAAGTGTGTGTCAAAACGAAAGCTGCACAGTGCGTTAAATATATTTGTTATAATCATAAATAAAACAGTTTAGTTGTAAGCAGAAATCAGATTCCATGAATTTAGTTTAGTCTTCAAAGTTTAAAGTGTCTCTCCAGGCTTATTACAAATTCTGTTAGTCATATTATATATGAATTTCCAAAGCAAATCCAGCCCCACTTTCTTCCCTATACTATAACATAGCATGCAATACCCAAAACAAGAGCCATTGTCGGGCTTAAAAACCTATGAATCTACAACACCAATTGCTTAAATAGAAAAAAGCAAAACTCCAAAAATATGGATTGAAGCTAACTATGATGTATAGCAAGGCTATGTGGAGGCGAATGCCAACAGTCTAAACTATAGCCAATGTTCTCTAAATTCATCAAGATATAACTATAAATTAACCTGATCAGTAGTGTCATTTTACTCAAATTGTACCCATGTTAACATCCTAATTCCAAGTAAACACACTCAATCCTTTACACGAGATCATTTTAAATAACATCAAACAGTAAATAGTAAAATACTAACCAAAGTTGTTAGTGGAAAATAGTCAAACAATAATCTGATCTGCTTTGATTGTAAAGCTCTTGGGGATTTGTGAGGAGAAATATAATTAGGGATTTCAAAATCGAAATATTGAAAGTGAGAGAGAGGCTTTCCGCTTCCCGTGCCCTTACCGGTTGGCGTGTCCCTTTATTTCTCTAAGTGAGTCGACACTCTCTTTTAGCTCCCGAGTTGGATAAGGTTTTGGAAAGCGAGACTTAGTGAAATTTTACATTATAAGACTTAGGCAAAATTTACATTAACAACAACGTTTTTTCCTACTAAGTCTCAAATAGTGGCGTTTCTAACTACAAACGCTGCCATATATAAGAAATTGTAATGAAATTATAATTTGAAAATAATATTTAGAAATTCTAAATGTAATGAAATTATATTTAGAAATTATATATGTAATGAAATTATATTTATTTTAGGAAATAATATTTAGAAATTATAAATGTAATGAAATTATATTTAGAAAATAATATAAATTATATTTATAAATGTAATAAATTAAATTAATTAAATTTTAAATATTTTAATCTAGTCCCTAGAGGACGCATGTTACCCTTCTAGACCCGCATGTGCAGTCTGCTGCTTGTTAGTGGAGTTTAGCAGACTGCACATGCGAGTCAAGAAGGTGACATTTGTCCCCTAGGGACTAGATTGAAATACTTAAAATTTAATTAATTCAGAAAATGGACGCATGTTAACTCCTCACCCCGCTTGTGGAGTCCAAATTTTACACTGACAGTGTATCAAATAATTACCCTACATCTAATATATTTTTGTCATTTCCAAATTTTACACTGACAGTGTATCAAATAATTATCCTACATCTTTTATTTCTTTGCCATTTCAAATTCTTTTTCACTTCTCAGCAAGCTCTTAAAGCTGAGAATAAAAATAACATATTATATATGGATTTATATAAATACACCTTTGTTTATACCTCAATTTACAATTGAGGGTAAATTGGTCTTATCATAATCATAATCAAGATGTGTGGTTAGGATTTAATCAAAATTCCTAAAGAAACTAGGTTTCTGCACCACCTTAGTTCAAATTGAATTAGGAAAGTCTTGTAAATTAATTGCAAGGGCTGAAATTAATTAATTATTAATTAAATAATAATTATTTTTTGAATAATTATTATTAAATTTCTAGTGCATGCCGCTGCTACCCAGTTGAGTGGCACACAGGATCAAATCAGAAGCAGTTTCCTTTAATATTGCTGCCTGATAAGGAGGCAAACAAGTAAATAAGGAAAATTGCTCATCATCTGACCATGAGATGAAAAATACCTCATGGACATACATAGCAAGGCCCAAGTCGTCTCCCAGTCAGAGGAGAGGCCGCCCTCTGCCCTACAGAGAGATATTTTTCTCTTCTTGCAGGAAGGAGGCAGAGAGCTAAAGTTTGTCAGCAAGAGAAACATCTGTGCACGTGAGAGAGGCATGAGATTTTCAACCTCATACCTCCTCCATATAATCGACCTACCACAATGGAGAAAACGCCTAGCCTCCTCCCCACCCCGGGAGGTGAAATTGCAACTTGTATTTTGTTCAATTAAGGACAAAATAGTGAAATTGACCAATTGGAGAGGCTAGAGGCTGCGATTCCTTCCAAGGAGCATACCATGATGATCCTTGAGCTATGTAGATCATCATGGTAAAATTTCACCTTATTCTGACATCGGTGTAAAAACTTATGCCCGATTTTCAGTTAAGGACATTTTGGGGAGTGAAACCAAATTCACTATGATAGAGAGCTCAAATTAACTTAGGATTTTTTCCATGATCTTATGGAGATATTCTAAGCCTACTGGTGAAATTTTAGTTAAATCCGAGATCGTTTGCAACTTTTGCATTCTTTTCAATTAAGGACATATGGCTTTCTCACCCCGGTTTAAGCCATTTTCTTAATTAATTCTTATTTTCATGATTTAAAGAGCTAAATCTGGCCAAGTATGAGTAATTTCGTGGCTTTGATGATCAGAGTTCAATTCATGATGTCAATTGAACACTACTTAGCCAAATTAGCTAAATTCAGCACAAAAGAAGCAACAAAAGTCTGCTGCACTGTGGTAGGCAGAAGGAAGAATTTTCATCAACTACCCAGAAGGCATATTTTTGTCCCCTATCCTAGCAAAGTGGCGCCCTTATGCATGTCCAATCCTCTCCCAAGCAGTTGGATGCAATCAGAAGAAGAAAGAAGCTTCACTGCACTTTCCTGAAAGCTGTCATCTGCATAGGAGGAGGATTTTGCCTTTCTCAGCAAGGCAATTGCATTAAATGCTCAAGCCCAAACCGTCCCCTATATAAAGGGAGGTCATTCTTAGGTTTCAGCAGATTCCGCATCTCAGACATTTCTCCCGAGAAATCAAAAACCAGCTCCTGCAGCTACAAACTTGCTCCGCGCAAAAAAAACAAGCTCCGTGCTTATTTTCTCTCTGGCCCTACGCCATTTTTACCTTGTTCATCACGAGTTCTTCACTCGTTCTTCATATTTTCCTTGATTAGATCTTGTCTCCGGACAAACAAACACTCTTTTAGTGTTTTTCTCTAGTTTCAATCTTGTCTCCTGACATACAAACACTGTGCACGTGTTCTTCATTCAGAAATAACAGATCAGTTTGTTATTTTCTTTTCAATTTCAATCACAATCAAAGCAGATCTCTCAGATCTGATCCAAAAGAGGAAGGCCCAGTTTGAGAAGCAGTTCGTGTGGATCCAATGATTTAGATGCTCCGGTGTGACTTTGATCCAGTCCCCACAATCGTTCTGATCTTTTAATATGCTGCTCCACGCACTAGATCTTGTTTTTTACAACCTCTTTGTCAATTTCAGCAAATTGACTGGCACGCCCTTACGCTGTCATAAAGAATTCTCCGCGAAAACTCTAGCAAGAGATTTTTGGCGCAACATCTCTTTTTGACACGCCCAGTGGGACAAGCACACTTGCTCTCCCTCTCTGGCGCCCTCAGTACTCTCTTTTCCTCTGCATAGCCGGCGATCCCCGGCTCTTTTTCTCCTAATCACTCAGCAAGGTGTCCGCCTCACTCAAAGGTCCACACCAGATCACTTTCCCTGACACTTGAAGCAGGACAAGACAGCAGATCTCTCCTCCTCTCAACGTCTCTGGGTAACTTTTCTTTACTTTTCTCTTTCTCTCTTCCCCTCTCTCTAAGTCTTACTAAGTGGTAAACATGCCACCTAAGGTTGATGAAGGCAGATCTAGCCATGTTATGCAAACCAGAAGCAAAAACGTGGCAGATCCTTCACAATTTTTGCAAAAAAAGGGCTCGGCAAGCTAGGGTTTACTAAAATTCTTCAATCGGGATGTGCACGTGTCAAATTAAGCCTAAATTCATGTGCTAAGGACCTGATTTGATGAGAATAATTGGCCAAAAATAGCAATTTTGGCCGAAACCCTAAGAATTGGGTGAAGTTGATTGCCGCCTACTTGTAATTTGTGCAATTAAGGGGCTCGGCAAATTAGGGTTTCAAAATTCTATTGCATTGGGTTGTGCACGTGTGAAGTTAAACCTAATTTCATGCACATAAGGCCTGATTTAGTGTTAATTGATGGCTAATTTTATCAATTGGGCCAAAATTAGCAAGAATTTTAACCTAAAAACCTAATTCTATGCCGTATAAGTTGTAATTTGTGCAATTTAGGGGCTGCGGCATATTAGGGCACCAAAATTATGAAAATTAAGCTTCCTATACTTTCTATTAGGACTTAATTTTATGATTAATTCCCTGAATTTTTGGCTAATTTAATCAATTTGGCCAAAATTCACAAAATCACATAAACCCTAAGGGCTAAATTGCAAAATTGCCGCCCAAATATGTAATCCATCAATTGAGGCCGTGGCAAGCTAGGGTTTATGATTATTGTCCAATTAGGTTTAGGGTTTGTCTAATCCTAACCTAATTTCATAAGGAAAACATCAATTCCTAGTCCAATTTGGCTTCCTAAACCTAATAGGATTTGTAATCCTAGCCAAATAAGGCCACAAATTTGCGCCTAAGGAGAGGAAATTGAGGGTCGATAATTGCAGCCCCTATGTCGAAATATTGGGCATGATTTCATGCCATGGAATCACACTTCCATGCAGCAACATGTTCACCTAAAGATCTATGGCAAAATCTAAGTCCTAGGCCGAAAACTACATGGTTTTTATTAAGGATTTTTTGCCAATTTCTTCACTAAATTGATTTGATTTCTAAATCAAATTTTTACTCAAAATTACAGCAGCCATATTACACCAAAATCATCATCAAAGTCGACCTAATCATGGCAATATGTGCTAGGGTTGGCGGCATAAAGGAAATTGATGAACTTAAGTGTAAAAATTAAAGAGTTCATGAACAATTACCTTGATTTTGTGCCGATTTGGGATCAATCACCATGGACTTGAGCTTAGGCCTTGCTTGAGTTGATTGGGAGCTGCCATCATGGGAGTTTGATCCAAATTGCTTGATTCGTGCCAAGGATTTGGAAGCCTCCAAGAACAAGGAGCTGCGGCTTGAATTGCTTGGCATGAGAGATGATTTTTGGTGATGATTCTTGTTGTTACCTTGATCTTTGGAAGCCATTGTAGCTTGAGAAAGATGCTGGAAAATTCGGCTAAGTATGGTACCAAGAGGAGGTCGACGTTGGCTAAGGAAAATAAAGAGGAAAAATTTCGGTCCAAGACCAATTTCCTTAAATACAAGCTTAAATTCTTTTAATACAAAGACTTAAGCTTGGGGGGCATTGTTTATACCTCAATTTACAATTGAGGGTAAATTGGTCTTATCATAATCATAATCAAGATGTGTGGTTAGAATTTAATCAAAATTCCTAAAGAAACTAGGTTTCTACACCACCCTAGTTCAAATTGAATTAGGAAAGTCTTAGTAAATTAATTGCAAGGGCTGAAATTAATTAATTATTAATTAAATAATAATTATTTTTTGAATAATTATTATTAAATTTCTAGTGCATGCCGCTGCTACCCAGTTGAGTGGCACACAGAATCAAATCAGAAGCAGTTTCCTTTAATATTGCTGCCTGATAAGGAGGCAAACAAGTAAATAAGGAAAATTGCTTACCATCTGACCATGAGATGAAAAATACCTCATGGACATACATAGCAAGGCCCAAGTCGTCTCCCAGTCAGTGGAGAGGCCGCCCTCTGCCCTGCAAAGAGATATTTTTCTCTCTTACAGGAAGGAGGCAGAGAGCTAA
>AWUE01012641.1:0-34488 GCA_001974825.2 Corchorus olitorius
CCACCAGGAAGACATGGGTGATCAGGCTTACGACCTGGGTGCTCAGGCCAACCAGGTGGGCGCCCAGCGCGAGTCGGGGCCCTTGTCAGCGCGCGCCATCAGCCACTTGTGGGTGTCTTCATGCTGAAGCTTCTTCCTTTCTTTCCAAATTTGGAGTCAGTTTGGGAAAACAGCCATAACTTTTGATCCAGAACTCCAAATGAGGCGTGTGAATATGAGTTGGAAAGCTAACTCCGAAAGCTACAACTTTCGTGTTTTGGTCGAGACACAGTTTTGCCGTTATCATGGACGAAAATACCCCTGAACTTTCTGCAGACGTGCTGGACCTAGAAAAGCCCATGAATTCAAGCCCAAATTGATATGATTAACCTAATTTCGGTATTTGGAGATAGCCCAGACCTGGAGGACGAAATTCCACTAAATTGGACAGGGTTTAATGAGCTTAAAAGTCTATTTTGTCCTAGGTTAAGTTTGCCCTAAGTCTCTAGTATAAATAGACATCTTTTCTCTCTAGAAAGGGGTGAGACGAATTTGGAGAGCAAGGAGAGCCGCCGACCAGCTTCTAGGTTTTCTATTCCTTTTTCTTTTGATGGCTACTCAATTCATGAGTAGCTAATCTTTTATTTCTCCAATGTAGGATCTTATTGATCTCTTGACTTGTTATTATTTATGGGGAGACTTTTGTTCTTTATAATTTGATTTTCTACTTGAATATGTTTCTTATCCCTATACTTCATCTTATGTGTTCATATTTTGATTGATTTGGAGGCCTACTTATCTTGAGATTTATGAATGCTATAGTTAGATTCAAGTTAGCTCGAATTGAGTTAATATTGGTCCAAGTGACAGTTGTAATTCTAGGAATTCTAGGTTCAATGGGATTATCAAACCTTGTTGAAATCTATAGGCCGAATTGGAAATAGATGTAGATGAGTTTGGTATTGATTTATCATGCATGCAGACAAGTAGATCTTAATGCTTGCTCTATGATTCTTCCCTGGGGGATGCTTGATTAGAAACAATAGAAATTAGTCTTGGCAATGGTGCAGACGAAGTTTTATTAGCATGTTGGAGGGTTGAGTATTCCTCTCCTATACCAATTATTCAAGTGGAGTTGTTTAAGATATTAGGAAGATTATTTTATTCTAAGGAAAGTTGAAGCCTACGTCTTAGGATATATACTACTTTGGAATAATTTATGATGCTTAATTGATTGGCAATTAATATCAAATTCATAATTTGTGTCAATGATCCATATCAATCTAGTCAAGAGTGAAATTGATTCTATATTGGAGGTTTGTCTTATATAGTTTACTACTTGATTTACTTTGCTTCTAGTTTGTTTTGTTAGTATTATTTTAGATTCCTTGATCTCAACTTTCAAACTTGTTATTTTGAACACAATAAATTAGTAAAGAAATTATCTTCTCTCTCTGTGGATTCGACCCCTACTTACCCTAGCTATTTAGTTAAGTTTTGTGGGGATTTATCTTGTGATTGCTCAACGACTCGATCAGATATGTAAAGATGAAACCTGCAACACAAATAGGTTATACGAATGCAGGTGCAAAAAGATAAGACAAAAGGGAAGCAACAAAAACTCATTAGTAATTGAACATAAATATGAACAAAATGGCTGAGAATCAAACAGAAAAATCATGCCCCTTCTTTTATTGGTCAAAATATGATCCCTGAAAAACACTTGGACTGTGAGTTCTTTGGGGCAGGTTGGTCCATTTACCGAGAGTAAAAGAGTTTACTATCTCTTCGGTCTTCTGTTTTAAAAAAAAAAAAACGAGAGTTATGGGTAAGAGATGTTCCTTATATGTACCTAATACACTCCTCCTCATGGGTTTGGCTCTACCTAAGCGAGAAACCGCTCCACTATATGTTGGGTGAAGCTTCACCTAAAGGTTCCCAATTCAATCCCACTAGTAACCATTTATAGGCTAGTAAAATTTCCTTGGGTGGAGGTTTTTCACACAACCTGTAAATGGACAAACGAGTCCCACGAAGGCTTGCTATTATACCTCCCAAAACTATGGTATGCCCGGGTCTTGAGGCAATCTTATTCATGAATGCAAAAACGGTGAAGTGTGTGAAGGAACGGCTTACCATTACCCTAAAACTAAAACTGGTTGACCTAGTAACTAACCACAACAGGAAACAAGAGAAACAACATAATATATGGGTGAAGTAAACAGATTTATGCACAAAAGAAAATAAAAAATGCAAAGCAACCATTTTATTAAACCCCAGATCTTATTTAGACTAAGTGAGGCTTGACTCTCTGATCGGTCGTTAGCAAATCATAAAAATAAAATCCCAACAAAATCCCAACTTGAGCAGATAGGGTAAGTAGGGGTCGAACCCACAGAGAGAAAGGTTATTTATCTTTTTCTTAAAACAGGCAAAGAAATTAAAGAGAATTTTTATAGTGAAATTAAATCTAATCTAACTAACAATTAAAATTAACTAAGGAAGCAATCAAGAAAATTAAGGAAAACAATTGGTAAGAAAGCAGTGAATAATCAAGAAAACAATTAATAAAAACCTCCAATGTAGAATTAATATCCCTCTTGACAATTATAACATGGATCATTGATATCTAATAATTATGAAATCATAGAATAGCTTGTTGGAATTAAACCCTAAATTACCTTAATTAGATAAGATTACCGGTTAAGGCTTAAATTACCCCTTTTACTTCTTAACAAATCAATTATCGGTTAAGTCTTAAAGATTCATCAAGAAACAAAGCATTAAGAACGAGTAATTTATACAAGCACAAAGAGTAATTTCTCACTCAAAGTTCCTTATCTCCCTTGGAAGGAGTGGTTAATTCTTAACCAATTGCTACAAACAACCAAGCCTGGACTATTAATCCTCGACTTGATCTAGCTAATGCTAAATTAATTTATCAAGAAAGTGCCGGCTCAATCCATCAAAACAAGCAACATAGAATTAAAACAGAGATCAAAGGAATACTCTAACAATTATCATATATAAGCACAAAATCTCACCAATATATAAGTCAAGAGATCAATTAAATTCTACATTGGAGAAAAGAAAAGGATTACTCACTCATGAATTGAGTGAGCATCCAAAGAATAAGAAGAAAAACTTATCTTATGGATGGAAGAAGAGGGGGGCGGCGGCACAAGGGCTTTTTGTCCTCCAAATCTTCAATAATTCTACCAAATACAATTTCTAGATCTACATGTACTAAAAACCTAGACCTAAGGTGGCTATTTATAGTGGAAATAACCCTAGGAATTCCAATCCTAACTTGGAAAGAGGTCTAAGTCGGTTTTGGGTCTAACTTAGACTCCAAGTTGGATTAAAAGTCTTCCTAGAGTAGAATTCAAGTTAAAATAGGATCCTGAAAAAATCCTGACTTCGTGCAGAAACTTCAACGGCCTTTTCGGGCTTGAAGATGGCAGAACTGAGTCTTGGACTTCAAAGGAAAGTTGTAGATCTCGGAGTCAGCTTTCCAACGAGTACTCATGGGCTTCAAACAGAGGTCTGAGCAGAAAGTTATGATTTTTCTACCAAAACTGCGCTGAATCCTAATCCTGTTAGGACTGGATACGGGAATCTACGGGATTTGGATATTTCCTTGGATATAGGAGTCATTAATTGGGATTTTAATTCCAATTAATGTCTTATATGGGCTGTGTATTTTCCCATATAAAATATCCAAAAATACCAAAGCTTAAGGGCTTATTCATGACTTGTCTTCAATACTTCGTAATTAAAACTCCAATCTTCAATCCTTGCTGCTTGAAATAATTCTTCAAAGTCTTCAAATCTTCAAAATTATCTTCAATGAGTCTTCAAACACGAGTTTCAAATCTCCAAATCTATACTCAAAATTGCTATGCTCAAATCTGTATAAAAGTTATCAAAATAGCTCCAAAAGAAGTGAAAAATAACAATTTCTCAATTTCACATCTCTTAAGAACTCAAAACACGAATGTTATCATTATAGCATATAATTAAGCATAAATAGATCCAAAAACATAATAAAATAGCCATAAAAATATGGTTATTTTTGACTCAATCATATTCCCCCACACTTGAACTTTGCTAGTCCCTTAGCAAATCAATGTGTAAGTTAATCAAAACTCAATTTTTCCAAAAGATCAATTTGAATTCATACATACATCAAAGAATCAATTCAATCATTAAATCAAAATAACAAAAAATAATAATAATACTAAATTCAAAAATCAAGAAATAACAAGTATCATCATTCTTAAGTAGTGTCGTAACGTGAGGGTCCGGGAACCCTATTGCTCCGACTTGAATAATTGGAGTCGCCACTAATTAATTTCTAGGTGTGATTAGTCACCTATTTACCATTAGAACCTAGTTAGGTTTTATGCTTGGCAAAAACCTGACTAAGCCTACCGGTCTGATCTTTTAACCTAAGTCAAGGTTCGGGAGTCCATTACGTTCAGGGAAGGATTAGCACCCCTGAGACGCCTGTCAAATGACGATACCATTAGTCTAACCAGATTTTATGTGGGTCAAAATGAAATTGTTTGATTTTATCCTAATCTTGCTTATTAAAAAAAATATTAAAATAATAATAAATAATTAAGTAATAGATAAATAGCTCTAATAAAAAAATCTTTTTTGGCCTTTTTTATGTCTTTTCTCTAATCAATGCATGTAGGCAAATGATGAATGCAAAATCAAATTATTAGACCAATTCAATGTAGTCTTGGGTTATTGAAAATTGTTTTCGAGATATATGTACGGAACTCCGAAGCATCCCGAAAGAACCCTCTCATCCTCAGAGACATTCAACGAGCCCCGAAAACTCGATCACTCGTGAAAGCCCTTCTTCGGAAGGCTACGGTTATTGGTTATTTTAGTGGCATGTCAATTAATAAATAACATATAAATTAAAATGCATAATTAAATATGAATGCATGTGACCTATTCCTAATCTAATTCTAACTACTAAATTATTAAACATTAAACTAAACTCTAAATTAATTATGGGATAAAAGCTAAATTAGATTAAATCAAGAAGTTTACTGCCAAAAAAAAATCAACATGTACAAGTACTTGATCCCAGGAAATTAGCATGAACTTAAAACTGTTGAAGCCGAAATTGACTAAATTACTAATGGGCAAGCATTCCACTAAACAAATACCAACTAATAGTGACTAAAGTACGTTTCAATTTAAACTAAGCAAACAAATACCAAAACATATGAGCCAAATAACAGTTAATATAAATAAAAAATAAAATAGAAAGTTAAACAAAATAAATACAACATAATGGATTTAATTGACAAAAATAAGAAACAGGTGAATAAAATCATGGCACTCAAATATACACAATGGCTAAATCAGAAGAATGTAGAACTAAAGCACCATAAATGAATATTATACCAACTACAAAAAGATGATCACGTTGGCTAATTTCTTAAACTTGGGAAGCGTGATTCTTTTAGTCCTGAGCTTTCTTTCTTCAATTTCCTTTGGATTTCAGGACGTCACCCTCAATTCAATCTTCCTTTGCTTTTTTTTTTCTCTCGAAATCAACGTAATCCCTCTTCCTGCTTGTTATTTTCCACGAAACTCTCTCTTCCCATAGAGAATTTGCGGCTCTAATGAATTTTGTAACCCTACATTCTACTGATTTAGCCATTGTGTATATTTGAGTGCCATGATTTTATTCACCTGTTTCTTATTTTTGTTAATTAAATCCATTATGTTGTATTTATTTTGTTTAACTTTCTATTTTATTTTTTATTTATATTAATTGTTATTTGGCTCATATGTTTTGGTCTTTGTTTGCTTAGTTTAAATTGAAACTAAACATACTTTAGTCACTATTAGTTGGTATTTGTTTAGTGGAATGCTTGCCCATTAGTAATTTAGTCAATTTCGGCTTCAACAGTTTTAAGTTCATGCTAATTTCCTGGGATCAAGTACTTATACATGTTGATTTTTTTTTTGGCAGTAAACTTCTTGATTTAATCTAATTTAGCTTTTATCCCATAATTAATTTAGAGTTTAGTTTAATGTGTTATAATTTAGTAGTTAGAATTAAATTAGGAATAGGTCACATGCATTCATATTTAATTATGCATTTTAATTTATATGTTATTTATTAATTGACATGCCACTAAAATAACTAATAACCGTAGCCTTCTGAAGAAGGGCTTTCACGAGTGATTGAGTTTTCGGGACTCGTTGAATGTCTCTGAGGATGAGAGGGTTCTTTCGTGATGCTTCGGAGTTCCGTGCATATATCTCGAAAACAATTTTCAATAACCCAAGACTACGTTGAATTTGTCTAATTATTTGATTTTGCATTCATCATTTGCATACATGCATTGATTAGAAAAAAGACATAAAAAAGGCCAAAAAAGATTTTTTTATTAGAGCTATTTTTCTATTACTTAATTATTTATTATTATTTTAATATTTTTTTTAATAAGCAAGATTAGGATAAAATCAACCAATTTCATTTTGACCCACACAAAATCTGGTTAGACTAATGGTACCGTCATTTGACGGGCGTCTCAGGGGTGCTAATCCTTCCCTGAACGTAATGGACTCCCGAACCTAGACTTAGGTTAAAAGATCAGACCGGTAGGCTTAGTCAGGTTTTTGCCAAGCATGAGACCTAACTAGGTTCTAATGGTAAATAGGTGACTAATCACACCTAGAAATTGGTTAGTGGCGACTCCAGTTATTCAAGTCGGAGCGATAGGGTTCCCGGACCCGCACGTTACGACAGCTTGGCGACTCCGTTGGGGACTAGTTAGAGAGTCAGGCCAGACTTAGTTTAACCAGATTTAGGATCTTAATAATAATTGGTTGCATTTTATCTTGATTTTTGCCATGTTTTTTTTAGAATATTTGTTTTATTTATGATTCATTATTATTTATGGTTTAACCATTTTGTTGTTTTTGTTTTGGTTCAGCATTAGTTTTTATTTATGATAATTTGATTTTCTGCATGTCGGTATTTGGTAAAGGTTTGTTTGTCTTTTCTGCACTCACATCACTTTTGCATTGCATGCATCAACCCGAACCCGGGGCTTGAATTTTATACCCTTTAGATCGGAGGTGAATTAGCTAACCTTCGTGGGATCAATTAAGATCCCCGTATGGGTTATGTAAAAAACCTCCACCCAAATTGAACCCTTTTCAATGAGCCTATAATGGGTGAGAATTAGGGGCCTTACTAGCCTATAATGGGCGACAGTGAGGACAATTTGGGAACCTTTAGAAGAGTCTGACAACAAGCCCAGCATATAGTGTGAGAAAGCCAGCCTGTATTGAGCCAAACCCCAGAAATGAGTGTGTAGGACACAAATAAGGGACACTTCTAACCTTTATACTTTTACCATTTTTTAACTTTGGACCGTAGAGTGGGTATGCCCATTACTCACAATAGGAGACTACCTGCCCTGGGGCAATTTCTGCCCATTTCTTGGTTTTTAAATAATGTAACAGGGGCATCTTTTCGTTATTTTGTCGTAATTGCAATTTCTTTAATATTTTCCTCATATTTTGTTACTAATGTTTTCGTTTGGTTTTGTTTTCTCTTTCTTGGCATTTTCTTTTGCTTCTTTACAATTTGCACTCATATTTCATTATTTGTCACACAAATGAAGAATTTCAATTGGATACAGTTTTGTGGTAATTGAAACTTGGATGTGGAGAAAGACGGCTTCTAAAATCTTGGTGGAAGATTTCAGAGGATTTTCTAAGTTGTCTTTTCTTTGGTAAAAGTCATTTGCAATTCATATAGTATGCATTTGTCATTCATTAGTATATATGCATCCACCATGCATTATCATTGTCATTTGTAAATTGATGCATTCATGTAGATCACTTGTAATATTACTTGTTTCTACTTGCTTGTTGGAGTCTAACATCCTCAGGAAAGCATGGGAGATCTGTTGGAAGCCTGAGTTCACTGCTTGGAGCTTAGTTAAAGGTTGACAGAGATAGATATGAGAACAAGGTGACCTGTGCGTTGAAATTCCAGATGAAACTTTGGAGAATTGTGGGGAGTTCAAGGAGAAAATCGAAGACTACATCAGAAGGGCCAGTTAGCTGCAGATTAGTTAAAATGAGAACGGGGAGTCTGTTGGATAGGGAATTTCTGAAACTTTGGTGCCTATATCACATATACATAGCACTTGCATTATATTTCAGTTTTGGATATTCTTACTCAAATTTTCTCATGATTGTAGTGATCAAAATTGTTGCATTTGTTTTCTTGAATGAAAAGTTCATTTTGATTATGGTGATCACCACTAAAAAACAATTCCTAAGCCAGTCAACTAGGGGCAATAATTTTCATCTTGGCAATGAGCAAAGGAATGGTTTTTAGTAAAAGGTTTTGAGAAATAAGAAAAAACTCTTTAGTGAAAGGGTTGTCTTTGGAATAAAAATGTTTTCGAAATAAAGGAATGTTTTTTTAAAGTGACAGCAAGGCAATTTGTTTTATGTCAACATTGAGCTTAAATTCCACATTTCCTTGATCCAAAAAAGAGCCTATTTCTTTCCTTGGAAACCTGACTGAACAAAAAATTCCACATTTTCAAGATATACTGTTACCTTTCCACATATGCCTTGAGGAAGAATGTTTTTAAAGCCAAATTCAAGTTTTCTCCAAACTTTGTAGGGGCAAATTGGTCCATAAATCCGGGGTAGACAAACCAAGTTGTACCTTTTTCCGATAACTCTGATTTTCAACAGCCTTTCCATGTCCTTATGATGAATGTAAGTAATAGTCAGCCAAAGTGGTGGGTTAAAATGATCAAATTCATCATTACAGAGGTCAGATGAACGAAAGAGAGGCAGACATCAGTTATGGGATTCCCATCAGCAAAAGAAAAAAGAAAAGCAAGTGGAAAAAAAAGAAAAAAGAAAATGTGAAAGAAATGGACTGATTGAGATGTCATGCATTGGCACAATTTTTAGGATTTTGACCAAAGAGTTTTTCAAAAGTCAAAAATGCTTTTCAAGAAACTGTTTTCAGAAAAGGGTTTTCTAAAAATCGGTTTTCGCAAGGGATTAAGTTTTCCAAGGTTACTTTTCAATGTCCAGACTTGAAGTGATAAGTGCCCTTCTTTTTTATTTCCCTCACTTGCAGAAAAATTATCCATTGTTGTCCCCTTTGAGCCGAATGAATTTTCTTTCAAATGAACCTTAATCAAGGATCACCCTCCACACTGGGGGCAAGGATACAGAGAGCCT
Source organism: Corchorus olitorius (assembly GCA_001974825.2). Classification (NCBI taxonomy): domain Eukaryota; kingdom Viridiplantae; phylum Streptophyta; class Magnoliopsida; order Malvales; family Malvaceae; genus Corchorus; species Corchorus olitorius. The sequence goes on from AWUE01012641.1 coordinate 9,244, forward strand.
TTTTTCTCAGCAAGTGAAAAGAGGGTTTGCATTTAAATTTGGAAGATGGAGCAACCTGTGTTATCAATCGAGTTCACAAAAGAGACAATGAACTCGCTCCATCGAGAGAAAGAAAGTTCAAAGCAAAAAGGAGAGGGAAGAAAAAGAAAAATGAAGAAAAGAATTGAAAAAGAAAAGAAAAGAAAGAAGTTGAAAAAACAAAAGATGGAGAAAAGGATGAATTTGACAGAATCTTTCACAGCACAAAGAAGTGATCCTTGATCCAATCACCCTTAAACACATTTTTGAGCATTTTTATCCTTTCTTTGGCGCCCTTAACCCAAGCCTACAATATGCGCCAAATAAAGTCCATCTTTGATCAAGTTGGGATATTGGAATGAAAAATATTTTCTTCAAAGTGTGATCTTTTCAAAAGAAAAAGGTTTTTTTTTTCCTCAAAGTGCAATCTTTTCAAAAGAGAAAAAATGTTTTTCAAAAAGATTTTAAGAAAAATTGGTTTCAAGAGTTTTCAGTGCAAGTGCGTGGCGAGGAAAAAAAGAAAGAAAGAAAAGAAGAATATGATAAGGCTCTAGGGTGAAAACCTGAAAGGGCAGTCTAGAGCAAGAATGGGAATTCTTGAGTCCTCATAAGGATTGTCAAAGCAGTCAAATAAAGTAAGATCTCTTTCGCAGCATTGAGCATTGATTCAATTCGAAGAATAAGAGTTGACAAAGTCGTCCAACATTCGAACCGTGTCAAGAGAAGCCGATACACTTCTTTTTTCGAGAATTGCCTTTCCAGCCCTTGGGAACCTCTTGATAGTCAGTGTTGACTCAATCTTTGAACAAATGATGATTTGAAAATGTTTAGAAATGAGTTTGCTAAATATTTGCATTCTATTTGTGAGTCTAAGATGAAGCAGTCAAAGTCTTGGCAAGGGGAGTCTTCTAAGTGGTGGTCACCAAATCTTTTGAGAAAAGTTTCTTGGTTTTAGAAAAACAGGGCAATATGTGTAGTATTTTTTGACAAAAATGTTTTCAGGGGCAAGTGAGGCCATATTCATGTGAAATCATTTTTAATCATGACATGTCTTAAGCAAATCTAAGTGCATGGTAATACCATATTTTGGACGTTGACTTCTGGTCAAATTTTGTTGTAGGAATACAAAGAATTTGATACAAGAATTAATGTGGGGCAAAGGAGTCTGCTTCATCAGATCATCTGTGGGAGATCCAAAGCAAAGAGTTTTGTCAATGAGCCATTTGTTTATAGAGAGAAAGAATGGAAGAGCATCACATGTCTTGAGGAGGAAGCATTTAAGAGTTACATAAAATAGAGTCATCAGGGCATGACATGGACGAAGATGGACTGATTCAGAATTATTGAAGAATTAGTCATGCGGGCATCATAAAGAAGGACTGGACATCATATAGCCTAGCAGGCAAAGAAGGAGCCATGAGAGGACAAGGAACCAAGAAGAGACAATAGCCAAGAAAGGGTAAAGAAGAAGATAAGAAAGGGTAGATGAAGAGTCAAGTACATATGTTTTAAAGTGATCCAGTGTGGTCTTTTCACCTTCAGGCATCTAGTGCAATCTTTTAAAGTTTTCAGAGATCTAAGTTAACGTTCATGGCTCTGTGCGGTCTTTCATAGAAATTTTCAGAGATTTAAGTTGATCTTCAGATGACCCTGCGTGGTCTTTCATAGAGGTTTTCAGAGGTTTAAGTTGATCTTCAGATGATCTAGTGCGGTTCTTCCGAAGAAGTTTTCGAAGATTAGAGTTTATCTCTAGATGATCCTGTGCGGTCTTTCAGAAAAAGTTTTCGATGATCAGAGTTGATCTCATTTCAAGAAACTTTCTATGATCAGAGTTGATCTCGTTTCAAGAAGTTTTATGATCAGAGTTGACTCCTTTCAAGAAGTTTTCGATGATCAGAGTTGATCTCATTTCAAGAAGTTTTCGATGATCAGAGTTGATCACCTTTCAAGAAGTTTTTTATGATCAGAGTTGATTTTATTTGAAGAAGTTTTCGTTGATCAGAGTTGATCTCATCTCAAGAAGTTTTTTTAATGATCAGAGAAGTTTTTTATGATCAGAGTTGATCTCCTTTCAAGAAGTTTCCGATGATTAGAGTTGATCTCATTTCAAGAAGTTTTCAATAATCAGAGTTGATCTCATTTCAAGAAGTTTTCAATGATCAGAGTTGATCTCGTTTCAAGAAGTTTTTGATGATCAGAGTTGATCTCGTTTCAAGAAGTATTTTATGATCAGATTTGTTCTCATTTCAAGAAGTTTTTTATGACTAGAGTTGATCTCGTTTCAAGAAGGTTTCGATGATCAGAGTTGATCTCATTTCAAGAAGTTTTCAATGATCAGAGTTGATCTCATTTCAAGAAGTTTTTTATGATTAGAGTTGATCTCCTTTCGGGAAGTTTTCAATGATCAGAGTTGATCTCATTTCAAGAAGTTTTTTATGATCAGAGTTGATCTCGTTTCAAGAAGTTTTTGATGATCAGAGCTGATCTCATTTCAAGAAGTTTTCAATGATCAGAGTTGATCTCATTTCAAGAAGTTTTCAATGATCAGAGTTGATCTCATTTCAAGGAAGTTTTCGATGATCAGAGTTGATCTCATTTCAAGAAGTTTTCGATGATCAGAGTTGATCTCATTTTAAGAAGTTTTCGATCAAGTTGGTCTTCACATTGATCCAGCATGGTAGTTCTAAGAAAATTTTCGTGGTCAAGGTTGAGTCTTAAATGATCCAGTGCGGTTAGTTAAGAAGTTCAAGATTGAAGTGAAGGAGCAGAAAGAAGAAAAAGAGTTCAAGCACAACGGTGTCTACGTCTTTGTGTACTTCCCATTCATCAAGAAATACGAAAAGAACGCCTTTATGTCTTTCAAGATTTTCAGAAAGTCCACAAAGAGGAGCAACTGTAGACACCGAAATTTGGGCTAATTAATTTTGGGACAAGCCCATTATTTTTAGTCCAAAATTGAAACTCATGTTTTATTTTTTTTATGGGTCCATGTAAGTGGGTTTATTTCTCTTCATGTAAATTGAGTCCAAACCCAATAAGGGAATGACTCTAGATATAAATAGATAAGTCCCTAGGATTAGGGGGAGTTTTATTTTAGGTTAAAAAGAGGAGAGGTCACGTTGTAAGGGAGGATTGGACAAAAGCTTTTCGTGAGAGTCAAAAACTCTATCTTTAAAAATATAGCCGACGGTGGAGCTATGGGGTTTTGGAAATTTGGCTTTCGGGTTGAACAAATTGGAGGCGTCTATGGGTGCAACAATTTGTAAGGAAAAGCAGAAAGAAGAGACATGATAAAGCTACAAAAAAGGCAAATAAAGGAATCCGTTCATCTTAGCGAAACGTGGCTTTGGTTGGGTAGCTTCTTGTTTTTGGATCTTCACGTGGGAATCAATTGAATTTGATTTTTTTTTCGTTCTGGTAAAATTTCCTTTTTGGAAACCTAATTTGCATTGTTATTTGTTTGGTCCTCTCTTGTATTTGATTAAGTCTTTAACATATAAAAAAATGGTTTCTGTTTTATTGTGGATTTGGGTAATTGATATGCAATTTTTGTGATTTGATCTCTTTTCTTTTATGTAATAATTCTGGTTTATGTTTTAATGTAATATGGTCCCTTTAGTTGATATATAGTGCACATAAAGCATGATAGTTTACCCTGTATTCACATAAGTCCCTGCTAATAGTACAATTAAGTCCAATTGGTTAAATCTAGTTTATTTTAATCCCTGAGTTTATGATTTAGTTAATTTATTTTGGTTTTTATTATTATTTCATAATTTGTTTAGGAATTAATTGGTAAGAATTAATTTTATTTTTAAGTAATTTAGTGCAGTTAGAATTAAATTAGGATTAAGTCATATGCATTCATGTTTAGTTATGCATTTTAATTTATATGTTATTTATTAATTGTCACACCACTAAACAACCAATAACCATAGTCTTCCGAAGAAGGGCTTTCACGAGTGATCGAATTTTTGGGGCTCGTTGAATGTCTCTGAGGATGAGAAGATTCTTTTGGGATGCTTCGGAATTCCGTGCATATATCTCGAAAAGAATTTTCAATAACCTAAGACTACGTGAGTTGGTCTAATAGTTTTGATTTTGCATTCATCATTTGCATACATGCATTAATTAGAGAAAAGACATAAAAAAGGCCAAAAAAGATTTTTTTATTACAGTTATTTATCTATTATTTATTTACTATTTCTTTTTATTTATTTATTTAGCTATTATCTATTTATTTAACTATTATCTATTTATTTACTATTATTTATTTATTTATGTATTTATTTTTATTTACCTCTTTAGCTAATTATTTATATACCTATTTATCTTTTTATTTATTTTCTTAAACTTTTTTTCTATTTATCTATTATTTTTTTAATAATTTTCTTAATAGGCAAGATTAGGATAAAATAAACCAATTTCATTTTAATCCACATAGAATCTGGTTAGACTAATGGTACCGTCGTTTGACGGGCGTCTCAAGGGTGCTCATCCTTCCCTGAACGTAATGGACTCCCGAACCCAGACTTAGGTTAGAAGATCAGATCAGTAGGCTTAGTCAGGTTTTTGCCAAGCATGAGACCTAACTAGGTTTTAATGGTAAATAGGTGACTAATCACACCTAGAAATTGGTTAGTGGCGACTCCTGTTGTTTCAGTCGGAGCGATAGGGTTCCCGGACCCGCACGTTACGACAAGTAGCCATAATCAAAGTAGTTTTAATCACTTACCATTTTTCACTTTCTATAACTACTTCTTTCTATAAGCTTATGTTTTCCTCTCTTCTCTATTACTCAAAAGATTTTAATGTCATAGATATACATCAAGGGTCATTGTGGGTTATAATAGATTTTCAAGGGTAATTGTTTTTAGAAAATTGAGGTTACTAACCTCGAAGTGTTCATGATTTAGGGGTTACTAACTCCCTTTTGAGGCTACTAGCACTCTAGAAGGACTCCTTCTTTTATATTTTTTCAGAGGGACAATATTTCTGTAATTTCTTGCCTCTTATCCTCTTTCCAAGGGTTACTAACTCCTTTTGTTAAAAAAAAAGAGTGACAACAATGGATTGAATTTTTTTTAAAAGTATGCAGAAATACCTCTTCGGCTCTTGTCATGAAAGCACTTCTTTTTATGAAAACAAAATTTTAATTACCCTCTTTATAAGTAGTCCCCCACACTTATTCTTGACACATATCCATAACATACTTTCTCAATCATAACTTCAATCAAGATTGAACACAAGTTTTAGAAATAGATAATCATAGAAACAATTAATAAATAAGATCATATCACAAACTTCAATTATACCTAATTCTAAGAAATCAAACAACATGCTATAACTCAATTAATAAATAAACCATTATTAGAATTCTAAGCATTAATCAATCATAATCAAATCAATTAATCAAAATATGCATGAAAAATTCAAATAGTTTGAAAAGATCGAAATTTATCATAAAAAATTAAGATTTATGTCGAAAATCAATTTTGAAAAATTGGGAAATAAAATATGATCAATCAAAAACAATCCAAAAACAAACAATTCCTATCCTAGGTTCTCATGCAAACAATAACTAGCATATGACTCAATTATTCAAACAATAAACCTATCAAGTATCCACTCCCCCCACACTTAAAATTCAAATTGTCCTCAATGTAAAAGCAAACAATTCATGCATTATCTTTCCAAAAATAAAGAGTTAAGATTCATGAAAACATACTTGGCGGCTTGATGAAGAAAATTTACTGATACAAAAAGGCAATAGAAAATTAAGGTGATAGAAAAATAAAACTGGATAGATAATTTATTAATGAAACTTGAAAAATAAAGACATAAGATAAAGGAAAATTAAAATTAAAGCATAAACTAGATAACTAATCCTAATAAATCTTAAATCTAAAAATAAGAAACTGAAATCGAAAAATTCTAAAACTAAACCTAAATTGGTTTATGAATAGCCTTCTGCAATAAATTGAAGAGGTCATCCAAGTTTCCAATTATGTTATTAAAATCCTCTCTTAAGCTAGTAATTTGATCACTAATCTCTTTGCATCGAACAAGGAAAGGATGAAGCTCTTCCTCATTCTCCTTTTCTTGGTTAACTTCTTCTTCCTCTTTCTTATCACAAGAAGCATCACTTGACTCAGAGTCTGAAACAACAATCAAAATTTTGTCTTCTCCTTGGTCATCTATCGGATCCTTGGGTTCCCTTAATGGTGATCGAGTCTTGAATTCTTCCAAAGTAAAAACAGTAGCTATCAGCCTATTTGATGAAGAGGCATAATTTGGATCATGAGTTCTTTGAGGAAAAGGAGCACATCGCATAGGAGGTCTATAGGGCGGCCTATAGGGCTTGGTGTGGTATCCTCCCATCCTAGGCATGGAAAAAGGTCTATTCCAAGGTGCAACTGAAGGTCTTATCCTTCCATTAAAATTCCTTGGTCCTTGGGGATGATGAAATCGATTCTCATAGGGGTGAAACCGATTTCTGAACTCATGCTCAGCTCTAGCCCTTGATCTCATAACAGCTTTTTGAGACTTGTTAGCTTTTTCCAAAAGAAATTGATAAATCTTCCTAGATTTGAATCCTGGCTTGGTAGCAATTTCTTCTTCAGGCAAGGAAGCAATTAAGCCTAGAAGTTCATGGCAATCTTCACGCAGAAAGCTTCCTTGAAATTTTTCTCCAAATTGAGCAGCTCCAATTTGATAAAATTGGTTCCAAAAATTCTTGAATTGAACTTCAAAATCCATGGTGGTGAGCATCATCGACATCTTCAAGAGGGCTAGGGGAATCAAAATTTTCTTGTCGACTTTGAGGGGTATCGACTTGCTTGGCTTATCGCAATTTTTCTCCAAAAAATTGCTCAAGTCGTCTTCTCTCTTGGATGAAATCGACTTGCTTAAGTCGACAATTCATTCGAAATATTTCTTCTTGTCGATTTGCTTTAGTCGACTATGCTCTTACTCTTATCCAAAAATTTAAGTATTGCTCTTGTGATTTGATGAATAAAAGAGGAGGTAGAGGTGCCTTTATATAGTGACCAAATTCTATTCCTAAGAGGTTTTAATTAAAGTAAAAAGTAAGAAACATACTTGGATTAGGAGTCCATTACCTAATTGGAAAAGGGTTGATATTTTCCAAAACAATTAGGATTCAAAATCCTAATTGGAGAGGGAATGCGCATGAGAGGAGGGAAGGTGTCGCGGCACCAAGGCAATTGCCTTGTGCGCGGGCTGAGCGGGGCAGCGGCCTTGTGCTTGGCGCGCGGGAGCCTGCTGATGCCGCGTGCTGGCGCGGTCCTATTCTCCGTATGGCTCGGTGCTTGCCCAGGCCATGGCCTCGGCATGGCTCGGTGCTTGCCCAGGCCATGGCCTCGGCATGGCTGGTGCTTGTCTCGGCATGGCTCGGTGCTTGCCGGCTATGCCCTGATGTGGCCTGGTCTTCGCGGCATGGGTTGTCCTGGCGCGGGGCATGACTGGGCTGTGGCCTGGCCATGTCCGGGCCATGTCTTGGTGCCACCGAGCCATGGCCGGCCATGCGTGGGTCATGCATGGTCCGTGGCTTGGTGCTTGGCTCCTAAAAATTTTTTCTTTCAATTAAATGGAGAAAATTCTTAAAATTTGCAAAATAAAAATTATGTTAGGAATTAAAATTATTGGGTTGCCTCCCAACAAGCGCTTGTTTAAAGTCATTAGCTTGACTTCCTCTTTTCTTCAATTTTTAAGTTGGAAGATAAATTGGTTCTTCCAAATCAATTTCCTCAATCCATCTTATAGGAAAATGTTCAAAGAAGGGTTTTAGTCTTTGTCCATTGTCTTTGAATTGCGTCTTGGTAGTTGGACTATAGATTTCCACTGCTCCATTTGGATATACTCTTTTTATCTCAAAAGGACCAGACCATTTTGATCTCAACTTTCCAGGGAAACCTTTTATTTGTCCCACGAACAGTAAAACCTTTTGTCCTTCATGGAATGATCTCCTTAATATCTTCTGGTCATTCAAAGCTTTAGTTTTCTCCTTATAGATCCTTGAATTTTCTTAGGCTTCATTCCTAATTTCTTCAAGTTCTTATTAATGCAACAACCTTTGAATTCCAGCTTCATCGAAGTTAAGATTGCATTGCTTCACTGCCCACCAAGCTTTGTGTTCTATCTCCACAGGTAGGTGGCATGGTTTTCCAAACACAATTCTGTATGGGGACATACCTAGGGGTGTTTTATAGGCTATTCGATATGCCTATAGAGCATCTCCTAGTCGCATACTCCAATCTTTCCGCTGAACATTGACTGTTTTTTCCAGAATCAGCTTCACTTGACGGTTAGATATTTCAGCTTGACCATTGGTTTGAGGATGATATGAAGTAGATACCCTATGGCTTCATATTTTTCAACTAAGGCTTGTACAATTTTGTTGCAGAAGTGGGTTCCACGATCACTGATAAGGGCTCTTGGTATGCCAAATCTATGAAGAATGTTGTTCTTTATAAATTTGACCATTGTTCTTGCGTCGTCCTTCTTAGTAGCAACTGCTTCAATCCATTTTGAAACATAGTCCACGGGTAGAAGGATATAGTATTTCTTTTCTGATGGAGGAAAAGGTCCTATGAAATCAATTCCTCATACGTCGAAGATTTCAACAACGTATACAGGATTTTGAATCATTTGATTCCTTCTCAAAATACTTCCCACTTTCTGGCAGCGTGGACAAGTCTTACAATATTCATAAGAATCTTGAAAGATTGTTGTCTAATAAAATCCGCAATCCAAGATCTTTCTTGCTGTCTTCTTGTGTCCAAAATGGCCTCCGCTTTCATCAGTATGGCAAAACTTTAGTACTGATTGAATTTCATTATCAGGAATGCATCTCCTCATGACTTGATCAGAACCACATCGCCATAGATATGGGTCATCCCAGAGATAATACTTGCCATCACTGATGATCTTCAATTTCTTCCCTTTGCTAAGATCTGGAGGTAAACGTCTAGTGACCAAGAAATTAACTATATCAGCATACCATGGAAGTTGAGAAACGACAAACAGGTCTTCAAAAGGTATCGCTTCATTGATTGCAGTCTCTTCTTTGTTGCCTTCAATTCTGCTTAGATGATCAACTACTGATCGAGTCGTTGAACAATCACAAGATAAATCCCACAAAACTTAACTAAATAGCTAGGGTAAGTAGGGGTCGAATCCACAGAGAGAGAGGATAATTTCTTTACTAATCTATTGTGTTCAAAAAAAGGAGTTTGAAAGTTGAGATGAAATAGTCTAAATTAATACTAACAAAACAAACTAGAAGCAAAATCAATCAAGTAACAAACTATATAAAACAAGCCTCCAAGATAGAATCAATTTCACTCTTGACTAGATTGATATGGATCATTGACACAAATCATGAATTTGATATTAATTGCCAATCAATTAAGCATTATAAATTATTCCAAAGTAGTATATATCCTAAGACGTAGGCTTCAACTTTCCTTAGAATAAAATAATCTTCCTAATATCTTAAACAACTCCACTTGAATAATTGGTATAGGAACAGACGTAATGCTAATTCCAACATGCTAATAAGATTAATCTGCATCTCGCTAAAACTAACCTCTAATATTCTGATCCGGGTTCCAGCCCTTCCTAGAATAAGCATTAAAATTATTCTTTTCCACATGCATGATAAATCAATACCAAACTCATCTACATCTATTTCCAATTCGGCCTATAGATTTCAATAAGGTTTGATAATCCCATTGAACCTAGAATTCCTAGAATTACAACTGTCACTTAGACCAACATTGGCTCAATTCGAGCCAACTTGAATCTAACATTAGTATTCATAAATCTCAAGATAAGTAGGCCTCCAAATCAATCAAATTATGAACACATAAGATGAAGTATAGGGATAAGAAACATATTCAAGTAGCTGGCCGGAGGCTCTCCTTGCTCTCCAAATTCGTCTAACCCCCTTTCTAGAGAGAAAAGATGTCTATTTATACTAGAGATTTAGGGCAAACTTAACCTAGGACAAAATAGACATTTAAGCTCATTAAACCTCCTCTAATTGAGTGGAATTTCGTCCTCCAGGTCTGGGCTATCTCCAAATACCGAAATTAGGTTAATCATATCAACTTGGGCTTGAATTCATGGGCTTTTCTAGGTCCAGCACGTCTGCAGAAACTTTAGGGGCATTTTCGTCCACGATAATGGCAAAACTGGGTCTCGACCGAAACACGAAAGTTGTAGCTCTCGGAGTTAGCTTTCCAACGCACATTCATACGCCTCATTTGGAGTTCTGGATCAAAAGTTATAGCTATTTTGCCGAAATGTCTCCAAATCTAGAAAGAAAGGAAGAAGCTTCAGCATGAAGACACCCACAAATGGCTAGTGGCGCGCGCTGACAAGGGCCCCGACTCCCGCTGGGCACCCACCTGGTTGGCCTGAGCACCCAGGTCGTAAGCCTGATCACCCATGTCCTCCTGGTGGCTTGACATGTCTTCTTGCAACTTGAATTCTTCTTACTCCTTTGCTTTGGAACTTTGTAGCTTTCAACTTTATGACTTCAATTGGCATAAAATTGACTCCATAGATTCTTCATTCACGAACACGAGATCTCCAATTTCTTCCAAGAAAATCCATGAAAAACCTTTGTGCTAAAAATCAACCAAAATAGCTCCAAAAAGTGCCTAAAACAACATATTTGCACATTCTACCTCTTTAACACCTACAATCACAAATGTAAGCATTATAGGGTAAAATCTAACACAAATATATTGAAAAGCATAGGAAAATGACCATAAAAACATGCATCATTTTGGTCTGATCAGCTACAACGTTGTCTGCTCCTTTCCTGTCCTTGATTTCGATATCAAATTATTGAAAGAGCAATAGCCATCGCATAAGCCTAGCCTTTGCATCTTTCTTTGCCATTAGATATCTCAATGCAGCATGATCGGAGTAGATTATCACTTTTGATCCCAGGATGTATGAACGAAACTTTTCCAAAGCAAAGACAACAGCAAGCATTTTTTTTTTCCGTGGTGGTGTAGTTCTTCTGGGCAGCATCCAAAGTTCTTGAAGCATAGTAGATAACATGAGGTACCTTATCTACTCTCAGACCAAGAACAGCTCCAATGGCGACGTCACTTGTATCATACATTACTTCAAACGGTAGTTTCCAATCTGGTGGCTTTACAATTGGAGTGGTGGTGAGGGCAGTCTTCAATTTGTCTAATGCTTCTTTGCAGTCATCTCTAAACTCGAACTCTACATCTTTCTGAAGTAGTCTACACATCGGTGCTGAAATCTTTGAGAAATCCGTGATGAATCTTCTGTAGAATCCAGCATGGCCTAAGAATGATCGAATATCCTTGACACATGTTGGGTATGGCAGGTTCTGAACTACATCAACTTTGATTTTGTCGACTTGCATCCCTTCTTTGGATACTACATGGCCTAGAACAATGCCTTGTTCTACCATGAAGTGGCACTTTTCGGCATTCAATACCAATTTGGTTTCAACACACCTTTTCAAGATGAGTTCTAGATTATGAAGGCAATGATTGAAGTTATCTCCATAGACAGTGAAATCGTCCATGAATACTTCCATCTTATCTCCCACATAATCTTGAAAGATGCTCATCATGCACCTTTGAAAGGTCGCAGGTGCATTGCATAAACCAAAAGGCATTCTTGTATAAGCATACGTACCGAAAGGGCATGTTAAGGTGGTCTTTTCTTGGCCTTCAGGTGCTATTGGAATCTGGAAGTATCCTGAATTCCCATCCAGAAAACAGTAGTATGCTTTGCAGGCTAATCTCTCCAACATCTGGTCTATGAATGGCAATGGAAAGTGGTCCTTCCTTGTAGCAGAGTTCAGCTTTCCGTAGTCGATGCATACTCTCCATCCATTCTGCAGTCTTTGAGGAACTAGCTCTCCATCTTTGTTTTCCACGACGGTGAATCCAGACTTCTTGGGTACTACTTGGACAGGGCCGACCCATTTACTATCTGATATAGCATAAATGAGACCGGCTGCAAGTAATTTGAGCACTTCTTCCTTGACGACTTCAGCAAGGTCGGGGTTGAGTCTTCTTTGCGGTTGTCGAACAGGTACTCCATCATTTTCAAGTCGAATCCTATGCATGCATACAGTAGGACTTATCACCTTGATATCAGCAACAGTCCATCCAATGTATTCCTTGTATTCCTTCAAAACTCTGATGAGTTGTTCTTCTTGTAGATTATCCAATTTACTTGAAATAACAACAGGTAGAGTCTCTTTGTCTCCAAGGAAAACATATTTCAGGCCTTCGGGTAGTTGTTTCAGCTTGACTTCAGGTGGTTGAATGATGGATGGTAGGGGTGTTGGCGTTGGCTCCAAACTGATGTACGAAACTGATACTTTTTCTTCAACAGCAAGTGATGCTTCCAGTTCTCTGATGGTTGCAGCTACATCTTCTGGCGTCAGGATTTCTGCTTCCTTGATTTCCTCTTCATCCAGGCTTTTTGCAAGAACTAGTTCAAGCTCATCTTCACATTGAAGTGATTGAACTTGTTAAGAGCAAACTTCAATTGCATCAATTGCATAAATAGAATGGATCTCAGCAAGAGTTTTCATGGCTTCATTTATATCAAATTTAATAATTTCACCATCAAATTCCATGTTGAGTTTTCCATCTCTCATGTCAAAATTTGTTCTGGCTGTTGAAAGGAAGGGTCTTCCTAGCAGCAACGACAAGTGAGGTAGATGAAGATCATCTTCACTCATCTTTAGGATATAGAAATCTGCAAGAAAAACAAAATCTCCTATCTGCACTAAAACATTCTCAACTAAACCTTTAGGTTTAATGTTAGTTCTATCAGCAAATTGCACAGTAAGATCAGTTTTAGTCATATGTTCTATTTTCAATTGGGAATAGATAGAAAAAGGCATAATGTTAATTGAAGATCCAAATTCACACATAGCTTTTTCTATCTTTTCTTTTCCAATTTTACAAGGAACAAAAAAAGATCCAAAATCTTTAACTTTAATGATGCAATTTTCTCTGATAAGCAGCAGATATATTCTCATTCATGCAGGCATATTTTTCAGAAAATTTAATCTTAGCAGTGCATAGATCTTTAAGAAAAAACGCGTACCTGGGAACTCTTGCAACTTCAGCAAGCAAAGGAATATTTACCTCTAAATTTCGAAGTGATTTGAATTGTTGTGCAAACCTTTGAGGAAACGGTGGTGGACCATAGATGGTTTCCATCTCCTTCATTCCTTCAAATCTTGATTTAGGTTGAGAAGCTCTTGACAATGAGTTTGGTTGCTCCTTCTTGGGTTTGGCTGGAATCTCCTCTTCTTTGGACTCTTGAATGTTGGATACAGCAACTGATTGTGATTCGGCAGAGAAAGCAGGTGCTGGAGGCAGTGAAATCGCAGGTGGGAGTGGAATATTAGGTAATTCCATCTCTTGTGCTTGCCTCTGTTGAGCTCCTTCAATTGAATTAACTTCGTATCCTTGTGCGAATTTGGAAGGTGCTTGAATGAATTGAGGTGAATGCTGATGCTCTACTTGCATCTTCAAGAGTTGTGCAAGCAGGTTGGTGACGGTATCTTGTTGATTTTCCAAAGAAGCAATGGCCGAATTAACTTAGTTAAAACAATCATTAATCCCTTGGAGAAATTCTGGTTCATGCTCTCTCGTCGAACTCCCAGATGTGCTGAATTGATGGATGTTTTCTGTCATAGTGTTGAGTAGTTTCCTTACTTCTTAAGGGGTTTTGAGCGTTAGGCTTCCTCCACTAGCAGCATCAACATAGGTTCGATCTTCATAGAGAAGTCCATCATAGAAGTTCTGAATCAACATTACTTCACTTAGGTTGTGGTAAGGGCAACTTGCGCAGATCTCGTTATATCTTTCCCAGTATTGATGCCACTTTTCTTCCGGTAGTTGTTGACAGGTTGTGATTCTTCTTCGTACATCAGCTCGCTTGGCTTCTGGAAAGTATTTGTTCAGGAACACTATCTCCATCTCCTTCCAACAAGTTATGGGTTTTGATGGCAGTGTCAAGAACCAACTTCTTGCTTTTCCTTCCAATGTTAAGGGAAAAATTTGAAGTTTCGCTTGTTCTTCAAGCATCCTAGTGATTGCAGCAAACCATAAACAGAAATTTTGTAAGTGCTCATGAGGATTTTCATGAGACTCTCCTTGAAAAATTGGCAGCATGCGGTTCAATCCAGGATTCAGCTTGTACGACAAATCCATGACTGGATAGTCAATGCAGAGTGGTGGTAATTCACAGTTCAAATCCAGCTCTCTTAACGAACGTGGTTGCTCCAATGAATTTTTCCTACAAAATAAAAGAAGATCAAGTGCAAATTAAATAGAAAAAGAAAAAAAAAAGGAAAAGAAAAATAATTCACAATCTCCCCGGCAACGGCGCCAAAATTTATGATCGGTCGTCAGTAAATCATAAAAATAAAATCCCAACAAAATCCTAACTAGAGCAGATAGGGTAAGTAGGGATCGAACCCATAGAGAGAAAGGTTATTTATCTTTTTCTTAAAACAGACAAAGAAATTAAAGAGAATTTTTATAGTGAAATTAAATCTAATCTAACTAACAATTAAAATTAACTAAGGAAGCAATCAAGAAAATTAAGGAAAACAATTGGTAAGAAAGCAGTGAATAATCAAGAAAACAATTAATAAAAACCTCCAATGTAGAATTAATATCCCTCTTGGCAATTATAACATGGATCATTGATATCTAATAATTATGAAATCATAGAATAGCTTGTTGGAATTAAATCCTAAATTACCTTAATTAGATAAGATTACCGGTTAAGTCTTAAATTACCCCTTTTACTTTTTAACAAATCAATTACCGGTTAAGTCTTAAAGATTCATCAAGAAACAAAGCATTAAGAACGAGTAATTTATACAAGCACAAAGAGTAATTTCTCACTCAAAGTTCCTTATCTCCCTTGGAAGGAGTGGTTAATTCTCAACCAATTGCTACAAACAACCAAGCCTGGACTATTAATCCTCGACTTGATCTAGCTAATGCTAACTTAATTTATCAAGAAAGTGCCAGCTCAATCCATCAAAACAAGCAACATAGAATTAAAACAAAGATCAAAGGACTACTCTAACAATTATCACATATAAGCACAAAATCTCACCAATATATAAGTCAAGAGATTAATTAAATTCTACAATGGAGAAAAGAAAAGGATTACTCACTCAAGAATTGAGAGAGCATCCAAAGAATAAGAAGAAAAACTTATCTTATGGATGGAAGAAGAGGGGGGCGGCGGCACAAGGGCTTTTTGTCCTCCAAATCTTCAATAATTCTACCAAATACAATTTCTAGATCTACATGTACTAAAAACCTAGACCTAAGGTGGCTATTTATAGTGGAAATAACCCTAAGAATTCCAATCCTAACTTGGAAAAAGGTCTAAGTCGGTTTTGGGTCTAACTTAGACTCCAAGTTGGATTAAAAGTCTTCCTAGAGTAGAATCCAAGTTAAAATAGGATCCTGAAAAAATCCTGACTCCGTGCAGAAACTTCAACGGCATTTTCGGGCTTGAAGATGGCAGAACTGGGTCTTGGACTTCAAAGGAAAGTTGTAGATCTCTCGGGGTCAGCTTTCCAACGAGTACTCATGGGCTTCAAATGGAGGTCTGAGCAGAAAGTTATGATTTTTCTACCAAAACTGCGCTGAATCCTAATCCTGTTAGGACTAGAATCGGGAATCTACGGGATTTGGATATTTCCTTGGATATAGGAGTCATTAATTGGGATTTTAATTCCAATTAATTTCTTATATGGGCTGAGTATTTTCCCATATAAAATATCCAAAAATACCAAAGCTTAAGGGTTTATTCATGACTTGTCTTCAATCCTTCGTAATTAAAGCTCCAATCTTCAATCCTTGCTCCTTGAAATAATTCTTCAAAGTCTTCAAATCTTCAAAATTATCTTCAATGAGTCTTCAAACACGAGCTTCGAATCTCCAAATCTATACTCAAAATTGCTATGCTCAAATCTATGTAAAAAGTCATCAAAATAGCTCCAAAAGAAGTGAAAAATAACAATTTCTCAATTTCACATCTCTTAAGAACTCAAAACACGAATGTTATCAAAATAGCATATAATTAAGCATAAATAGATCCAAAAACATAATAAAATAGCCATAAAAATAGGGTTGTTTTTGGCTCAATCACTCTCTAATGTCCCAGGGAAGTCACCAAGCTATCGCAACGTTCGGGTCCGGGGAACCCCACCGAAACGACTGAAAAAGGAGTCTCCACTAATCAAGATTCTAAGGTGTGATTAGTCACCTAATGACCACCTAAGCTAAGTTAAATACAAAGCTCGGCAATGGACCCACTAAACCTAAGATCTGGTCTTGTAATCTAAGTCTAGGTTCGGGAGTCGTTTACGCCCGGGGAAGGATAAGCACCCCCGAAATGCCCGTCAAGTGACGGTCCTCTTAGTCTAACTAGAACTAGTGGGTCAAAATAAAAATTGGTTGCTTTTAATCCTAATCTTGATTATTTAAGAAATTATTATAAAGAAAAAAAATAAATCAATTTCTCAAAATAAATTTAAATGTCGAGAGTTTTGAAAGAATATAATCAAACTATCATCGATCAATTCTTTCTTTTATTCTCTCTCACTGTTTGTTCTCTTGTTGAATCTTCCACACTGTGAAGAGATTATAAAAATGTTGTGTCAAAATTCTTTTTCATTTTCTTGAATTTTCAAAAACTTAATTGATTTTATTATTTTCCAAAATCTCTCTTTTTTTATTAATTAAATAGAAAACCATTCTTTTTGAAAAACACTTTACCTTACAAACTCTTGAATTACTTTTTCTTAACTTTTTGAAAATTGAATAAGAGAACATAATTGAGAAAAACAATTTTTGAAGACACGTTTTATTACATCTTTTAATTTTCTGATTTTTCATTTTTTTCTTTTTTCTAATTTTTCTTTTCTTCTTTTTTCATTTTTCATCAAATTTTGTCCTAAATATTATGGTCATTTTCAATATTTATGTCCACCTCTCCTATGACACTCCTTCTGGTGCCATCAAAGGCTTTCACAATTAAGTGATTGGTTTGAATGCGGGCTTCATCCATCGGCAACCTCTTCAGCATCTTGAGGGGGCAAAATATTCAAGGCGGAACCATTGTCAATCAAGATATTGCCCATGCTCACATTTTGACATCTAACTGTGATATGCAATGCCTTTATGCTGTTTCTCATCCCCTTTGCGATATCCTTCTCCGCGAAGGCTATGAACCCATGTGCTGATCCAAATCAGCAACACTAATGTTCTGAGACACATACGATTGATTCAAAACTTTCAGCAACACTTTCTGATGTGCTTCAGAGTTCAATAGTAGGCTGAGAATAGAAATTCTAGCGGGCAACCTATTCAACTGCTCAATTACACGGTAATCGCTCTACTTGATGATCTTCAAAAACTCACATTCTTTATACTCTGACACGGTTTTCTCAACGGTTTCTTCTTCTCTAGGTCTGACCATCTCCTCTGATTCCCGCATATTAGTTTATGGCACTACAGTTCCCTCCTTTCTCTTTTGAACCAACTCTGACATTTCTGGTGAATACACTCTTCCGCTTCTTGTCATTCTCCCAACGCCTGTCACATTTGTTGTGTTGCCCTCCCATGATGGTGTAGCCACCCTGCAATCATATTTCCATGGCACCTGGTGGCTATCCGTATAGGGAAACGGCTGTGGAGGTATCACAACTATAGGAGCCACCAACCTCTGCATGTGAGCCGGCAGTATCGTTGGTGGTCTCGGTACAAAAGGTTGAGGCGAACTCATGGGTGGAGCTAGCACGAATGACTGAGGTCTTATCCTTGGCGGGGCTGGGATGAAGGGTTGTATGTATTCCTCTATCACCACGCCAACCTCCTTTTCCTTACTTTCCACATAAAACTCAATTTCCGCATCATCCATCAGGCTCTGAACATTCTTCCTGAAACTACAGCATTCTTGAAGTCCATGCCCAAAACCATGATACAGGCATACTTCATCCAAGTCTCCTTCCCCGAACTCTCCTGGGCTATCATTTCTGTTTTCAACAAAGCCTTGTACACTGTGGCCATTAGAGTAACCACTTCCCAGACTTAGCTCCAAACTGTTTCAGATTTACCCACCGTATTCACTTGATTCCCGCCATGATTAGGCAATGGGTTAGCTGGAGCTGAATTCGCGAAGTTTAACTTCCCCAACTTCACCAAATCATGTACAACATATTTCAACCTTAAACAATCTTCTGTAGCATGCCCTTCGGCCCCTGAATGAAACTCGCAATGAGCATTGGCGTTGTACCATTGTGGTCTTGGGTGCCTCAAAGGATTGGAGAAAGGCAACTTTACTGATAAATCTTGTTGCAATAGCTGTGGCAAGAGCTCGGTATAAGTGTATGGGATTGGGTCACTTGGGACTCTTTCCATTATCGAGTCTTTTCCTCCCGACCAACCTACTAGGTTTTTCTGCTGAATTGCAAGAGGCGCACTGGGGCGCTGGTTTTACGGCCTTGGTTGAAATGGCGTTCCCCCAACAGAACTGACATCCCTGAGAGGCTGAGTATAGTAAGGGTTTGCCTGATACTGATGATAGTATCCTCGAGGCCGAAAACTGTACCCTTAGTTCCTTGGATAGTATTGTTGCCCCTGATTCCTGGGTCTAAAATCCGTCTCTCCCACTGAATGCACTTCCCCTTCCTTCTTCTTCTAGCCCTTCTGTCGAAACGTTCGGGTCCGGAGAACCCTGCCGAAATGACGTTGGTAAGAAGGAGTCGCCACTAATCTTTTTAAAGGTCTGATTAGTCACCTAAAGGTCACTTAAGCTAAGTAAAGTCCATAGCTCGGCAATGGACCCACTAAACCTAAGGTCCGGTCTTTGTAACCTAAATCTAGGTTCGGGAGTCGATTACGCCCGGGGAAGGATTAGCACCCCCGGAGCGCCCGTCAAGTGACGGTACCTCTTAATCTAACTAGATCCACTAGGTCAAAGAAAAAGGTTGCTTTTAATCCTAATCTTGTTATTATTAAAAAAAAGGGTTATAAAAGAAAATAAAACCATTTTAAAAAACCAATGTCGAGAATTCGAAGAATGTAATCGAACACCGTCAAATAATTCTATCACGATTCTCTTTCACTGTTTGCTCTCTTGTTGATCCTTTTCTCTTCGAAAAGGAAATTTTGAAAATACTGTGACAAAATCTTTTTACCATTTGATTTTTCTAAAAAACTTACCAATTTTATTTGTTTCCAAAATCTTCTTTTGGGAACCTTTTTTTTCCAAAACCCTCTTTTGGAATTATCCAAACTTCTTTCATTTTCCAAAATCTTCTTTTGGGATTTTACTTAAAAAATGCTTACCTTGAAATTTCTTGATTTGCCAATTTCTTAGCTTTGAAAATCAAATAAGAGAGCATGACTTGAAAACCTTTTTGAAAATGCTTTTATAGTCTCTTTTAGTCTTTTCCTTTTTTGATTTTGATCTTTTTTATCTCTATATCAATGCATGTATGCAAATGATGAATGCAAAGTCCGATTATTTAAGTTAACTTGCATAACCCGAGTTTTTGAAAGCACTTCCCGGGATATATGCCCGGAACCTCGACGCATCCCGAAAAGAGCCATCTCATCCTCAGAGACATTCAGTGGCCCCGAAAACTCGATCACTCACTGAATGCCCCTTCTTCGGAGGGGTTACGGTTATCAACTGAATTAAAGGTGGCATGAAATACAAGCAGATATATTCAATGACAGATAAGTATGACATGCATGTAGCTAATTAATACTACTCTAAATTACTAAATTATTACAAACCAAGGCCAAACCCGGCCAATTAATGAGTTAACTAAACTAAAGAAAGAAAATAAGACTTATGGGCCGGACTGGGCTTGCTGGGGACTTTTTTGCACACTAAAGAAAATGATCGTAACATTCAGGCAATAACACGCAATTTGCACCATATTAAGGCAAATCAAAGATCTAAATTGACCAAGTGATAATCATCATTCCAAAAAATTCTCAATTACTTTTTAAGCCAATCTTTATTTGTGGAAATTAGGTCTTAATTCCAAGCTAAATTTCCTTAAAATTGAAATTAGCCCAAAGTGTCATACATATCATCCTTAAGCTAATTCCAATCAAAGAAAATCTTTACTTTAAATTAAGACCCCATTTCCCCAAACCAAAATTAACCTAAGTAATTAATTTTCTACTTTCCATTTGGGGAAACAAGCATATCCACACATAAATCTCATATGTCAATACAAAAGCAATTTAATCAAAAATTTATGACATTTAGATTAAGAGATCATTTCTAAGTTGATTAAACATAAAAATCCAATTTTAACATCACACACTTAAATTGGCCAAAAAGATACAAACTTTGAAACATAAACACCAAAAATCATGCATTTTCAAATCAATATTGTAAACCACATCCAACAATATCAACCAACCAAATGAAAATTTAATCTTTAGGCTAATGGGCCCATTCCTAGGATAAATCATGACCCAAATAACTCAATTTCAACTAATGAACTAACACAAAGATCAAACTTTAACTAATCAAAGCATTCAAGATTAAAAGCTAGGCTTTTTATTTCTACTCATCATGGGAAAGACCAAATAAATAAAAAAAACCTCCAATTTAGCATCTTTATAAGAAAAGGAGCCTAAACAAGTATCAACTTAAAGTAAAAACACCCAAACAAGCCTCAAATTGCAGAAATCAAGTATAACCAGCCTCAAATTGCATCAATCCAGTAATATTAAGCCTAAATTGAAAAAGATGGCAGTTGACAGGCCCGAAATTGCAGGAATTAAACATGGCACGTCTCAAATAGCTAAAATTGAAAAGCAAAAGGATGCAATTGAAAGGAATTACTAGAACCCTTACCTATACGGCGTCGTTTTGGAAAGCAGGGACTTAAATTGCTGATTACCCTTCTTCTTCAACTTTCTCGAACCTTTTGCTTCACACTCCAAACCCTAGCCACCCTTCCAAATCTCAAATCACACCTCGTCTGCAACCCCGATTTCGGCCTGCCCTTCTTCGATTCTTCAACCTCCGTCCTCGAACCAGTCAGCCATGGGCTTTAAAACCGCTAAAACCCATTCAAGTTTCGTTCTTTTAACATGTCCCTTGGTTTGAAAAAGAGAACCCCGAACCTAAACCCTATCCAGAATCATGGTTCTTTGAGAAGAAAGCTGAAATTTTTCTGTGTATAAGTGTCGACTGTCTAGTGAAAAAGGTGGGGTGATCTTCTGGTTTTGAGAGCGGGATCAATTGCGTCACTTTTAAATGGAAAAAAGGGGAAAGTTTTCGATGGGCAAGGAGGCTTTTTTCTCTCTGTAAAGGTGGCGATTTTTCTCTTTTTTTATATGTATAGGGAGTATGGAAGGGAAATGGAGAACGAGCCTCCAGAGATTTTCTTCTTGGGAAGATTTTTTCTGGAGTTTTGTGGCTGTGTATGGGTGATGACGATGTTGCTCTAGTATGTGAGGGTTCGAGAAAAAGATCCCGTAAGTAGATGAGAAAATGGAGAGCTCTTGTATTTGTGAATGGGCGGTTCCAGGAAGAAAACAAGGAATTCTCCTTGAGGATCTGATTCGGTGTCCGAAAAAAAAGGGATCAGGGGGGTCGTATCATGTGGGAGAGCGAGGATCCGTTTGAGAGGGTAGCTGGTAGAGATAAGATTTCAGAGCCAGCGAGGAAAAACCTGCGTGAGAAGGTTCTAAACTTTTTTTGTTTTTTCTTTAACCAACGCCCCCTTCTAGAGCCAATTCTGTTTCTTCATCCTTATCTCTTGCCTCCTAATCATTTTTTGTCTTTTCTTTTCAGGCTCCTTCATGAATCTGCTTGTGTGCACGTGTGGGAGTGGAACGTGGTAAGCTGGCAGGGCATCAATCGAATGGTAAATTTCAGAGTTTTCTTTCTTTTAACTGCCTGGAATTTTAATGTGACTATGCGATGTAAAGGTGAATTTTGGCTGCTTTTGATTTTATGAATGCTACATTAGTACCCAAATCAGGCTATGTTGATGTGTCATATTATGCTCATATAATGCTAAGTTTGTGACTTGCTGATCCTGACATTAAAAGTTTCTAATTGTAATGTATTTGGATGCCACTTTCCCACACATATTCGACCTCATATGGCTGTTGAAATTTGTTCATTGAATTCCCAAACTTTGGTGCTTACATTGTTGTTGCATATTGAGGTCCCTGGATTCTCCTGTCTTTTGTTGTGCTGCATTAGAAATTAGGTTCTAGGATGCCTTTTAGTTCCCACTGTTATCCAAATGCTTCTACTTGCCACTCGTGCTGTATTTTACCTTGACTCCACCTCACTTTGAACTGTTATCGCGTAGCTTCTTCTTGTTTTTCTTGCTTGTTGTTTTTCCCTACTGTACTTGATGATCGAATGATTGTTGAATGGTTTTTTGCTCAATGCCTTGGAATAAGATGAGTGCCATATGCCTGCTGATTTGACCTTTTTGATTTGATGATCACTTGCACTTATCTCTTGCATGTATCTACTTGCTGACTTCGTTGCTAAATATTTGCTTAATTGGCTTTTTGTTTGCACTGATGGTACGAACCTCACTTATCCTGTTATACTTCATTGTCTTGGGATCCTCGTGGCTTTGATGGGATGATGAGGCCTTGAATTCAATCTTGGTCCTCTCAATCCCTAAAGCCTATAGACAAATCTCCCCAGGCTTGTGCACTCCAACTTTGTATGTTTGCTGTCATTCTGCATGGTTCCCTGCTTTCTATCTTGGCCATCATCTTTCTGTTTTGTGTGATGATTCCTGCTGAGCTCTGTCCTTATGTTTTTCTGCCACCTATCTGTTGATTTATTGTTGCTTGATCTCTTTTATTGGAGTATTAAGGCATGTTCACCAACTAATGGTGCTTGTGCCTTAACTCCTGGGGGAACACTCCATCTCTGCATATAAAGTGCATAGGCACTGGTTGTTGCATTTTGCACCTAGTTCTTCTGCAGGTTGTGCACTTTTCCCCTTTTTTACAGCTCAGGTTCTTTGGAGGATGAGGGCTTAATGTGTCTCAAAATCAACTTGCTGGGAAGAAAGAAGAAAAGGAACAAGGACAAATGGAGCTACAAGTAATGCAAGCACCTCCTTGTATATGTAAAAAAGACGTAAAATGCAAGCCCTCATTCTATTTGTAATATGTAAATTTAGCAAATGGATATATAATAAAGACCAGAAACCCACTTTTTTTACTTCCTTTTTTTTGAATTTTTGTATTTTTGGGTGCAATCAAATATACTGTATGCAATGCTAAAACCCAAAATAATGCATGAGGCCTAACCAACCACCAATTCGGACCTACATGGAATATGCAAATGCCCTAACAAAGGAGCATGCTCATACCCTAAATGCTACTGAAGAACAAATTTTGCTTATTCTTACCAGTGACAACTAGTGTTAAAACAATGAAGGATTAACAAATGTAGACACCCATTTTTGTCCTGTATCCTTCAATTTAAATCAATTTATTTCTTAACTGGCATTAGGATCACCTAGGGGCATTTTGGTCATTTTCAAAAATCTAGGGGCATTTTAGTTATTTTCACGTTCCCTTTAATTATATCAATCTTATGCATATTTTCACATTTGTTACCAGGGTCCTATTCTTGTTTATTTATCTTTAAGCATACTCATTTTTTTTTGTCATTTTATCTAGTGGTCATGTGTACATTTGAGTAATCATATGCATAATGCCCATGTGTCCTGCATTGACCTATTTCAATCCATAGTTTGCATACAATTAATTAGTGAAAGTTTCTGCAGCAATAAAAAGAATTAATGAATTGCATTTGCATAAATAATTCAAATACAAACAAGTCATGTTCATTCATTACATTGTTCATACATATATTTTGCAAATTACATCTTTTAGCTTTGAGTTGGCAGTTTTCCTAATAGCTAATGATCCTGTTTGCATGCTTTCCATTTTAAGCTTGATTCACCCTTTCCTCATTATCAGTTGCCTTCTTTTTGCTTGTTCCCGAGCCATGCTACCAATGTCCAAAGGGTGAAAATGATTTCAAACGAGCTCAAGACAATCCTGGATTGATGGTTGAACAACCTGCAGAAAACACAGCAAATAGATTCAAGAATTCAAAACAGTTGAGCTCACAAAGGCAGCAAAGTAGAAGTAGACAGTTCAGAGGGGCAAATTCAGGACAACTAAGCAATTACAGGGCATGTTAAAATATGCACAACAGCAGGATGAATGCATGGCAACAATTCTAGGCGCCAAAGCAGAGAAATTGTGAAGTGACAAACCAGAAAAGTGGGTGCTTTTTCTTATGCTACAACATGATATACACAGAGATTCATATAACCTAGTCAACAAAACAAGAATCACAATAAGGCACAAATGGATCAATGGCGAAGATTAGAGTATCAATACAAAATCATAAACAAAACAGAGGCAGTTATAGAGCAATCCTAGGTTTATCAATCAGTTTCCAGCAGGATCATGCATATAAACCAACAAGCAAAGCAGAAGATTCGGCCCTATTCCTCATGCAAATCTCCAAGTACATTTACAGAGAGTAAAATTTACCTGAGAAAGGGGATTTCTCATCTCCTTCGCCAGCTCATTTTGCCACCTCAGTCTCCTGATCTTATCATCTTCAACAACCTGTAAAAAGACAAAAAATTGGTTAGAGAAAGAGGATACATTGAATCAAGGGGATTGGGGGCTCTCTTAAAAAAGATTCGGTTGCTCTCCACCGGAGGAGACTCTCCACACACAGATTCCCATCTCCACAGACCCTATACACACACCTCATCTCCCCCTCACGCACCTGGACTCTCGATCGCCACACATTGAAAAATCTCCACAACCTTTCTCTCTCAAATTTTCTCACACCCGACACACCCGAATACACATCAACACACAACAAGTGAGGATTTTCCAGTCTCTCTCAGGCCCAGAACAATCTCTCAAACCTCACATCTTCTCACCTCTCATAGTCCTTTTTCTCTCAAAAGAAATACAAGCACCCAACTTACTCTCTCTCTACCAGAATCAAACCTCATACGCACTCAAGAACTCTCAAACAAAAAATCCAGAAATCCTCTCTACCCATTCTAAAAACACAATCTCTCAAACCCTCTCCCAC
>AWUE01012642.1:0-23130 GCA_001974825.2 Corchorus olitorius
TTCCACAGAATCGATCTCATCACACAGGCTTAAATACGCAGAAGCCCTCCGAATCACAGAATCCTCCGGGCTGGACACACGCTTCAATCAAGAGCTCTCCATCTCTCGGTTCTCACCACCAATACTC
Source organism: Corchorus olitorius (assembly GCA_001974825.2). Lineage (NCBI taxonomy): Eukaryota > Viridiplantae > Streptophyta > Magnoliopsida > Malvales > Malvaceae > Corchorus > Corchorus olitorius. The sequence continues at coordinate 128 of AWUE01012642.1, forward strand.
TCTCATTTTTCCCACTCTCTAAAAAAAAGCTCCTCCACCAATAACACACACAAGCTCCCTCTCTAAAACAAGATCATCATTCCTATTCTCCTGATTCACGCTCTCAAAAGAAAAAAGTTTCTCTCCCACCTCACACTCGGATTGAACTCTCATCTTCCTAGCTTTACTCTAAAAAAAAAAACCATTGAACATTCAATCTCTCAACACACAATTCTTCACACAGGACCATCATCCTTTCCCATTCATCTCCTCACACTGAATCTCCATATCCCTCTCTCCTACTTTTGGCTTAGGGCTCTTGGAATCGATCATCGTTTTGACTGATCAATTTCAATTTCAGCAAGTCGAAGTTTGGTTCCAAAACCGTCCTCATAAGAACCTCAATTTGTAAAATTTGGATCCGTCGGTTGTGCTAAGATGCTGACCACCACAGGGAGGGTTCGAATGCCCGCGAACAACCGGGTTCATGGTAGCGCTGTCTTGCAGACCCACGGGATTCGAATCAGACGGCTACCACCGCTGAACCCGATGAAAGTATGGGCGTGTTGGCCACCTTACTTTTCAGTGTAAGAATTTTGTGAGTTTAAAGGAGAGTAAGGAGAAAGAACCCAAACTTCAAGCTGCAGTTTTGAATGGACTGGATAAATTGAAAGAATGAAAAGTCGAGGGAAGTCGAGGCTTGAGGAAGGAGAAACATCACTGATGGAGGTTTTGGGTTGCAGGCGAGTGGAGGGTTGAAGCCTCGAAGGGACATTAGGGTTTCGTTTTGGGAAGAAAAACATCGAGGAAGGAGAGGAGATGGTGGCAGAGGGTTGTTGGCGGCGCTAGTTTAGAAATAAGATTTAGGGTTTCGGGTAAATAGAGAGGAAGAAGAAGGAAAGAAGAAGAAAAAAAGAAGAAGAAAAAAATCTGAAAGAAACGGCACGTTTGGCCCGACCCGACCCGCTTCAGGTTAGGTTTCTAAAACTCTTTTCAATTTAGTCCTTAATTTCATGCATTTAAATCTCATAATTTGTTAATTGGTTCACTTAAAGACTGCGACTTGTTTCCGTGTTCAATATAACCCCTGATTTAATATATTACTTTTTTTTATGCAATTTGATACTTGATTTAAGATTTATTTCCTAATTTAACGCAATATAGTCCCCGATTTAAGTTTAATTTACTATTTGATACAATTTAATCCCTGATTTAGGATTCTAATTACTGTTTGGCTCAATTTGGTCCTTATTTTTCTTTATTTGTGCGATTTCATTCAACTTGGTCCCTAATTTAAGTTGCTATTTATAGTTTGATGCAATTTGCCCCCTGATTTAGAATATTCATGTTAAAATCGTGCAATTGGTACTTGATTCATGTCACTGATATTCAATTTATGCTTTTTGCTCCCTGAACTTTGCTGATCTTTTACTTGATGTGCAGGAAAGTCCCCAATTGTCCAAAATTGGCCCTTGGCTTTTAAATTCTGTCAATTCTGTGCTTTGTTAGTTTCATTTCAAGTTTAATTAAGCCTTGGTTTGTAATAATTTAGTAAAGTAGAACTTAATTGCATGCATACCATATTTATTACTTGATTTATTTAACTGTTTGCATTTCATGCCACCTCTATAAATTGCGATTAATAAAGAGGCGTTTAAACTATGACGGGCTAATCTCGGGTAAAGGTGCTCGGGCACGACCTCTCGAGATTTCGCTCCGAGATTGAATGATCTTCACGTATATCCCCGGAAGGCCGGGCTAGGTTCGTGAAGGTCGATTCAAGTAAACTCCTTTTTATTAATCAACTAAAAACTGGACTTTGCATTCATCATCTCATACATGCATTAGTTAATATCTAGGTCAGAATTGAATGGAAAAATCAGAAAATGAAAAGAGGCAATAAAAGGTGTTTTCAAAAAGGATTTTTCTCAAATCATGTTCTCTTAGTCGATTTTCAAAATCAAGAAATGGGTAATTTAAGAATTTTCAAGGTAAGCATTTTCAAAAAAGAAAGGTTTTTAATTAAGCAATCCAAAAGAAGATTTTGGAAGTTAATAAAATGGATCAAGTTTTTTCAAAGTCAAAATGGTCAAAAGATTTGTCACAGCATTTTCAAAATCTCTTCCCGGTGCGGAAGATTCAACAAGAGAACAAATAGTGAAAGAGAATCGTGGTTGAATTAATCGACAGTGTTCGATTATATTCTTCGAATTATTGACATCGTTTTCAAAAATGGTTTTGATTTCTTTTTATAACCCTTTTAATAATCAAGATTAAGATTAAAAGCAACCAACTTTTCTTTCCGACCCAGTAGATCTAGTTAGACTAGAGGTAACGTCGCTTGGCGGGCGACTCGGGGGTGCTAATCCTTCCCCGAGCGTAATCGACTCGCGAACCTAGATTTAGGTTACAAGACCGGACCTTAGGTTTAGTGGGTCCATTGCCGAGCTTTGGACTTTACTTAGCTTAGGTGGCCTTTAGGTGACTAATCACACCATAAAAAAGATTAGTGACGACTCCTTCTTACTAACGTCGTCTCGGCAGGGTTCCCCGGACCCGAACGTTTCGACACATACTACTCAGCAAATTTATAAATCTCAACCTTCTAATAAGTATTTGTCATTAAATAAGCTCATTCCATACTACTCACTAAATTTCTTTTGAGGTTATAAGGCACGGGTAAAGAGAGCTCATCCAAAAAAGAGAAGTTAAAAGACATGGTTAATTAAGAGAACAGTTCAACAGTAGTGTAACAAAATAAGCTTGATATCATAAATACTCAAGTGCAAAATTCAGTCAAAATGTCGCTAATTCAATACTGCTATTGCAAGAACAAATGTATAGTTAACCTGACCTATAAAAGCAGACTTCCATCCAGTTGTTTTCCTCGAATAATTACAAAGTCTTGCAAAACATATTTTACTACCTAAATAACCACAAACACCATTTTGCTTTGCATTATCAAGGCTTCCAGTGATAGCTAACAATCAACCAAGCAAATGAGGAAAGTGATATGAATCTAGTTGTATTAGATTCAAATCTACCCTTGAAAAGCCTCCTAAGATCTACTTGAAATTCTTCAACTTCTAGATGTGTTGATCGATAGTCTTCACTAGGCAACTCCTCTTCTTTCATCGGCCCTAGATGTTCAATTATACCTGCAATTGACAATCTAAGATCACAAGATTCACAAACAATTAAGCAATCACAAACTAATTGTTTGCTAGGACTTTACAAGATTGAAAAAACCCTAAGTATGCCCAAACTAGAACAAAGAAGCTAAATAATCAATTTGGGTGAATAAACCTCAACTTTATTGAAAACTTAACTTGAATACAAGAGAGGGAGTCGATGCCTTTATATAGGCAAAAGATGTCGACCTAAACCTCCTCAGTTTAATGGGTAAGGCGGTTTACACAAGAAAATCTACAAACTATCCAAAAATAAGGCTATGACGGTTTAGAGAGAGGATTTGGACTTAGTCAAAAAAGGCCCACTCCTATTGACTTCTAAACATAAAAATAAACTAATCTAAGATATAATAAAGCCCTTGAATGGCCGAACTACACAATGAAGCTTAATCATCCATCGATTGCAAGCAAAGTGAGGAGCTTGGAATCGATGGGAATATTCTTGCCAAAATCATCATCAAAGCTCTTCAATTGAACTTCAATCGTCTTCAAGTCTTCGAGATGAGTTCGAACAAGGCCCATTAGTGCATCCTTGAATCTCTTAGCTCTTGCTCTTGTCATCGGACCTAATTGATGTGAATCTAGAGCAATCTAGTTGTTTTAGATTCAAATCTATCCTTGAAAAGCCTCCAAAGATGAACTTGACAACTTCAACTTCTAGTTCTTGTCGACTTGTACTCTTCACCAAGATTAGATCATCTTTCGTCGGAATTAGATGAACAATTAGACCTGCAATTGTCAACCTAAGATCACAAGAAACACAACTAGATAATCACTATCTAATTGCTTGCTAGGACTCTACAAGATTGAAGAACCCTAATCTTGCTCAAACTAGAACAAAGAAGCTAAATTTTCAAAAGAAAACTCTCTTTATTTGATAAACTTAACTTGATTACAAAAGAGGAGGTCGGTGCCTTTATATAGGCATAGGGGATGACTAGATCTAGAAAATAAAACCTAATTTTCGTCCAAACATAAGGACTAGGGAAAAACTAGTCCAAGCCCAACTAGGAAAAGGAAATAAAAGCATAATTAAACAAGGATCGGATTTAGTCAAACAAGGCCCAACCCAAATAACATCCAAACTTAAAAATAAGCTAATCTAAGATAGAAATAAGCCCAAACAAAGCAAACTAATGCTAATGGGCTCATGCCACGATGTCAATCCGGCCATGTAGATGTCGTAACGTGCGGGTCCGAGGGGTCCGAACCCTACCGTTTAACGACTTTAAGGAAGGGGAAACTATTGTTTCTATTCTATGGAGTCGCCACTAATCTTTTTTAACTTAGGTGTGATTAGCCACCTATCAGATTATTAAGTCTAATATTAACCTAAGCTTGGCAAAGGTAACACTAAACCTAATAAACGGTCTTCTAACCAGAATTCTAAGGTTCGGGAGTCGGGTACGCGTGGGGAAGGATTAGCACCCCCACGACGCCTGTCAAAAGACAGCACTGACTAGTCTAGACTTAACGTGGGCTTCTATTATTGGTTGTTTCTATTTTTAGAGATTTTCATGCTGCTGAATTCTTTTATTAATCTTTGAAATTAAGCAAATAACAAGCAAAAAATGGATTTTGGATTTTTGAAATAGGAATGTTGGAAATTGAACCTGTTTATTGTTTGTTCTCTTTTTTGGGCTCCTCATGAGAGGATTTTCTTTAAAACTTACCATTAAAACGACTCAATTTGAAAAGTGCTTTTGATGGGAACTTTCCCACTTTAAAAACTAAAACCGAAAATGATGGAAACTTTCCCTAAATTGAAAACTAGAAGCTGATGGGAACTTTCCCAATTTAAAAACTTTTGCAAACTGAATGGGAACTTTCCCAATTTTAAAAAAAAAAAAAAAAAACTCTGAAAACTGAAATGGGAACTTTCCCAATTTAAAAATTTTGAAAACTGAATGGGAACTTTCCCAATTTGAAAACTTAAAAACGTGTGGGAACTTTCCCAATTTGAAAATTTCGAAGACTGGTTCTTGATTTTTTTGAATTTTGATTTTCGGATTTTTGAAAACCTTTTTATTAATTTCGAAATACTCAATTATTCCTTTTTAATTTTTTTCTTTGAAAAGTAAAAGAGAACAATTCTCAAACGCAAACTCTTTTTAATTTTGAAGAAAACGGTTTTCCCATTTCAATTTTGATTTTTTTTGGATTTTCTTTAACTATTAATTGAAAATTACTAATCGTAAACCCTAGATGCATGAATGCACGTGATGCGTGCTTTCCGGTTAAATGCAATTTTTTACCGAATAATTATACGAGGAATTCCTTCCGGGCACCCGCCACTCATACTGGCTAAGACCCCCATCCGGAAATTCCAAGCCTAGGAAGGATGAACTGAGACCGACAAAAATTGTCTAAGTCCCAAATAACCGTTCCATCATCGGATCATGTCAATTAATCTCGAATGTCATGGCATAATCAATAGTATAAAGAAGCATAAATATAGAATTTAAACATGAATGCATATGAAACCTATTTAAATCCAAATTGATTTAAATAAACCTATACTGGATTGAAAACAAATAGGCCTTTAAGCCCAAATAAACCAAATTACAAGGCCCAAATATAGTGCATGGCAAAACCCCAAATGAAATAGAAAAGCCCACATTATAACTAAAAACTAGAGCCCAAACCTAAACTAAGAACTAAGGTCCAAACCTAAACAAAAAAAAACCCAAAGCCCAAAAGGAAATTGGCCCAATTAAGGAAGAACAAGGTCCAACAGAAAGAGGAAGAAAAAGTAAACAAGGCCCATACAATAAGTAAACCCCTAAAGGCCCCAAAATTATTCCACCCAAATTCCTATCTCAAAAATAAGTACTTATGACCATTTTTAAATTCTAAATTTTCATTTACCATAGACTATCTAACCTTAATTTCCTAATGTCTTGTTTCCTAAATCAATTACTTAACAAAAGGGCATCTTTTTTCTTTTCCCATCACCTAAAGTACTAATTATTTTATTCTTAGATTAAAAGCCAAGTCTATTTACTCTCAACTAACTATTAGAAGTAATTTATTTCCTAGTTCCTATATTTCCTTAATCATAATTCTAAAACATTTTAATTTAAATTCCTAAAACAATATGCTAATATTTGCTCAACTAAAGCTATTTTCTTTCCTTTTTGAATTTATTTAATAATTAATAAAGTAATTTAACCCAAATAAATCGAAATCACATAAAATTGAAATCAAATTAAAAGCTAACAGGGACCTAATTGAGTGCGGGGTAAAGCTCTAGTCTTTATGTGGACGCGGGTGCAACTATTCGGACTTAATTGACATAAAACCAGGGACTAACGTGCATAGATTTAGGATCTGAAAACTAAATCGACATCAATCACAAGATTTTTCGGACTGAATTGCATAAAAACTAAATAAAACGCTGGTAATTAAAATATAACCCGAAACTTAAACCCAAATTTAGAACTCTTACCCCAAACCCTAGCTCCTGCGCCACTGCCGCTTCGCCTGACCGGGAATCGCCTGGTGGTGGCGCTGCTGCGTCTGAGTAGCCGGTGAAGGCGAATAGGACCGAAAATTTGCCGAAAGCTTCTCCCTGATCCCCTTGTTCCAGATCTAGTATGGATCTCACCCAACACCGCCTGGAAGTGTTTCAAATGGACCAATCCGAGGTGCTTAGGTCTACCAACCCCCAACCGTCTGATCGAAGCGCTCTCCAACTACGTACTCAACCTCCTCTGTTCATTCTCCTTTCATCGTTCAATTTCGTATCTAAAGCCTCTAACCCGAAAACTAAGCTCTCTACTCTGTGTTGTTGTTGTTGTTTTTTTTTTTTTTTTTTTTTTTTTTGCGGGTAAAAGTAGCAAGGACGACACCAGAAAAGGGATATGGAAAACTCGACACGGGAGACAGCATGGTAAATATCCCTTTTTTTGTGTTTTATCGGGTTTTTGGTAAGACTAGAAAAAGAAAGGGTTCCAGATCTCTTTTTCGTGATTTTCTTAGAACTTACTGTTAAGTATGGAGGAATGTGAGCCTTTTTTGCGTTTTTTTTTTTTGGTTACTGGAAAGATGACAAAAGGAAAACTAGGGTTCTTGGGATCTGTCTTGGGTTTTGTGTTTTTCCTCTTGGGTTCTTGATGAAACTAACTTAAAAGGTGAATACTCGGGAAGTTTTTTTTTGGGTTTTTTGTTGGGTATTGTGAGCTACTGATATTAAAATAACGCTTTTTTTGTGTTTTTCTTGTGATTTCTGGTGCTAGGAATGATAAAAATGGAAGTAAAACTAGGAAAAGGAAAGATCTTGAGCTTAGGAAAAGAAAACTGTTACAGGATCAATCTGCTAGGGTTTTTCTTTTTTCTTGAAAACTGTGCCTCTTTGTTGTAGCAACTGTTGAAATATTTATATGCCAAGGGGATTTTCGGTTTGAAGGTTAGGATTGCTTTGCTCTTTTTTTTTATCCAATGGCTGAGGTTTCTTTTCATTGTTGAGTAGGCTTTGTTAAACTGTATGTGTATGGTTATTTCTGGTGTGGCAGTCCTGGATGCTGAGTTGGCTTATTGCCATGTTGGTATTGGTTGGGAGAGTGTGGTTAGCATGTTGCTGAAGTGTGTCTGGCTTGTATCTTTGTGACTGTTTTCTGCTGTGTGTTGCTCTACGTTCTCTTCCCTACCTCATCTTATTTTCTGTCCTCTGATGTTAATTCACGGTACTGATCTTACTTGTTGAATTTGGCCCATGTAATCCTCGCACTGCTGTGTTCTGATCTGATGGTTGTCCTTGATGTTGCATTGTTCCCTGTTTGTAGCTGATTGTAATCTGGGACAATAACCTGAGTGAACTAAAACTTGGTCGGCAAGCTCAGATTAAATTCATGCTAATTGTTTTTCCCTTCTGTTTGCTTGTGCTTAAGCTGCTGCTAATACTCTTGTTTTGTCCCCTGTCGTGTACTTTTGTTGACCTTTGTGCACTGCTGAGGGGCCATCTTTCACGAGCTGAGACTGATCTGCCTTTGTTTATTGTGTTTTGAGGATTAAAGGAAGAATTTGGTAGCTCAAAAGTGATGTGGGATTCACGTGTCCTAGTTTAGTTTTAGGATAATGATTTCCTTGTCAATTTGGACCTGGTGAAATAGTGAACAGCCCAAAGAGAAGGGGCCCAAATGAATTTAAATGTAATGACTTGAAAATGATCCAAACGGCCCAATACAAGAAGTTGACCCAATTATAAATGGATGAGGCCCAAGGCAAAGTATTATTATTATTAATATAGTTTTTAATTTTCGATTTTTGATTTTTTCTTTGTATTTGTAAGTATATGACCCCTTTTTCTTTTGTATTTTTTGTATTTTGTAAATAAATAAATGTGATAAAAGGAGTTGGGTATTTATTTGTGAATGGGAAATTGGATCTTCTCAAGCAATAAAACTCCAAAAGTCAATGTTCAACAAATGAAAGCCCACCATATAAGGCCCAAAAGAAAACTTATGAAGATTCAAATATCATATTTTGATGGAAGGTCCAAGAAAGCCCAAAGAACGTACCCAAAAGCAAATGACCCAGTTAAAAGAAATGAATTAGAAGAAAACTAATGGGATAAAGAAATGAATTAGAAGAAAACTAATGGGATGGAGGCAAAAAGAAATGAATTAGAAGAAAACTAATGGGATGGAGGCAAATTAATCGATATTTAGGAAATTAGGTAATAATGTGTGTCTACAGGTGCCCCTCTTTGCGAGCTTTCTAACTATCGACGAGTGTGCAAAAAGGTGATTTGTATACTTTAAGAAGACGTAGACACCCGTTTTATTTGCAAGACGTAAGAACTTTAAGAAGACAAGTAATTTTGAAATCTTGAGAAAAGACCACCTTGGATCAATCAAGTAAATTGAGGCATCAGATAACTGAAAGTGAAGAATGGCCACCCTGGATCATTGAAATGAATTGAAGAAAGACCGCCCTGGGTCAACTGACATAAATTGAAGAATGACCACCCTCGATCATTCGGACATAAGCTGAAGAAAAGACCACCCCGGGTCAACTGAAATAAGTTGAAGAAAGACCGCCCTGGGTCAACTGAAATGAATTGAAGAACGACCACCCTCGATCATTCTGACATAAACTGAAGAAAAGACCACCCTGGGTCAACTGAAATAAACTGAAGAAAGACCGCCCTGGGTCAACTGAAATGAATTGAAGAACGACCACCCTCGATCATTCTGACATAAAATGAAGAAAAGACCACCCTGGGTCAACTGAAATTTGTGAAGATTAGCTAAATGATCTTCCCCGAGTCATTTGAAGATTGTCTTGAAATTCTGAAATTAATTGAGAGACCTGCCCTGGGTCACTTTGAAATTAACTTAACCATCTGGAGATTTCTTTGAACAAGTTGTTCTTGAGATGAATTCTGATTGTTGGAATTTTCCCTTGAAAAAAACCTGCTCTAAAAATATGCTTTAATGCCAATTAAAATGCAACATGAGGTAATGCCAATGCATGGTAATGCAAGATGTATACTAAAAGTTATGAATGATATGTAATGATTTTTTTTTTTTATCCGGGGTTCACGGCTCCGCATAGTCCATCCAATCCCTTAAATCGTTGTTCCTTGAATTGACAATTTTCAGCAAACCTTATTCCACCTTCTTCATTTTCTACCTTGCCCCCAATTTATCCTTCTTTGCATGCCTTATGCCCCATTTTCTTTCTGAATGGTATCTGCTCTAACTTTTGGTTCTCTTACCCCAAGTAATCTTTTACTTCTTCCAATCCCTATTTTGAATGTATTATGAACAGTTCCATACATGTTCGCCCTTTATGATCATTGATGAAATAAAATGCAAGTATTCAGAATCAGTTATCACTGAGAACCCTCTATATTTCACCCAGGATATATTTAAATAAATAATAGATATAAGAAAGATAGCGCCTCATGACGATGAATACTCTGACGACGATTTGTGACGTGCCAAAGGATTCTCAAAAACAAGTTTTGGTGTTGTTATTCCCGACTCAGTCTGGATCAGATCCTCACCCTTTCGACCTTAAGAGATATTCTTGAAGTGTGTTCCCCACTGATCGTACTTTTCCAATTTGAATTGTTCCTTGCAGGTTTTCAATCTGAACTTGTCCTTTTTTATCTCTCGTTTTTCATTTTTCTTTTCTTATTAAAACATTGAGTGGCTCCTAGAGTTCCCATCCTCGCTCTAGACTGCCCTTTCGGGTTTTCACCATAGAGTTTCTTTTCTTCATCTTTTTTCCTTTTTCTTTTTCCTTTAATGCACCTGAAAGCCCTAAATTCACCCGGAAACCCTTTTTGAAAGTAAAACATTTTGCAAAAGGACTATTATTTGTTGAGGAAAAATCTCTTCTCGAATGTCCTCACTTGATCAAAGATGGACTTTTATTAGGCACGTAATGTAGGTTGTGGTTTAGGGTTGCCAAAGAAAGGATAAATATGCCCAAAATGTGTTTAATGGTGTTTGAATCAAGGATCATTTTTTCCTCAACTATGAAGGATCTTACTCTTTATCCCCATATTCCATCATTTTTTTTCTTTTCTTAATTTTCTCTTTTCTTTTCAATCTCTCACTTTTCTCTTTCCTTTTTCTTTTACTTTTTTATTTTAACTTTCTTATGGAATGAATTCATTGCCTTCTTAATTTAATACTTTATTCATGGGATGCCCCATTTTAAACTGTAAGTGCAAACCCTTTCTTTTATTTGTTGAGACTATTCCTTCTTCATGTTTGCCCCCCAATGTGGAGGGTGATCCTTGATTAGGGTTTATTTGAAAAAACTTATTAGGCTCAAATGGGACAACAAAGGATTTTTTTCTATAAGTGAAGGGAACGCCATTTATCACTTCAAGATTGGACATCTTCATTGAAGAGCATCACTCGTGAAAACAAATTTTGGAAACCATTTTTTGGAGAAATCATTTTTGAAAAAAATCCTTTAAAAGCATGTGACTCTTTTGAAAATCATTTTTTTGGACTCCTCTAGATATCCCAAGTGCTATTTTTCCTCTTTTTTTTCCCCTGACCTCTTTCTTTTTTAGGCCTAGTTTTATTATTATTTTTTTATTTTTTGTGAATGGGAACCTGTTTGAAAAAGAACCTTGCCCCTTGGCTAGGATGATCTGCACCTCGAGTTTGATATTTGTAGCTTTCTTTAGCGTTTAGGTTTATCAACTTTGAGGATTCTTTATGGAGCGAATCTGTTCTAATCTCAAAAGGTCTTAGGGTAGGGCCTGATCCTCAGTGTCTTCATGGTCGGGCTCATTAGCATATTTCATCATTGAAACCTGGCTCGTCTTGAGCATCTTTGCATTCATTGTCAGTTAGTCTGAATAGTAGAATATATATATACATATACTAAAAAGACAATATAAATAACAAATAGTAATAGAATAAAACTTCTGAAGTGTACTTTATTTCATCATTGATGATAAAAGGAAGACATGTGAGATAATATGCATGAAAGAAAGCCCAACATAGAACTATTCACCAAGACTCTTAGGCATAAGTGTCGGGATAAAAGTTATTACATCTCCATACTACTGTATTCATATCTTACTCAACTATTTGACACACCTCTTGGAACGAACCGGTTAAATCAAGGCGTTCATCATCTTCTGGCAAGTTCTTAACCATAGCCCTGGTAACTGGTCCCTGTGGTTCCTCATTCATCTTCCTCACAACTCCATCACTTCCTTACAAATCCATTTTCCCGCCACCTGTCACTATGGTCGAACTATCCTCCCCAGATTTTGTGGAAATACTATGCTCATGTTTCTTGGATACTTGGTGATCATCCGTATAAGAGAGTGATTGTGGGGATGACACAACCACGGATGCCACTGACCTTTGTGGTACTGGTGTTGGTACTTCAGTAGACGATTTTTGAATAGCTTGTTTCTTCATTGACGGGATCGGAACAAAAAGCTGAGACTATTCTTTGGTTGTTATATTCACTCCCCAGGCTGGCTTTTCCACACAGAACTCAATTTGATGCTCATCCATCAGCTTTTGCACTTTTTCTCTAAACTCTGGGCACTCACACACTCCAAGCACCGTGCCATGATACGAACATACCTTTTCCAACTCCTTGTCCCCAAACTCTCCCATATCAATCATTTCTGCCTTCACTAGAGCTTTAAAAACTATACTAAGAGGAGTGCTTATCTCAGAAATCTTCCGCTTGACAACCTCTCCACTTCTAACCATGTTTGCTTGGGTCTTCCCATGATCCGGTAAAAGATTAGCTTGTGCCTTATTGCCAAAACTTAGCTTCCCAGACCTCACTAATTCTTGTACAACATATTTCAACCTCCGACAATTTTCTGTTGCATGCCCCTCAGACCCAGAATGATAATCGCAATGGGCTTTGGTATCGTACCATGCTGGTAGTGGAGGGTTCATAGGATTAACATAAGGCAACCTTTGCAGTAAGTTTTGCTGAAGCAGTTGAGGCAAAAGCTTAGTATAAGTGTATGGAATTGGGTCAATGGGGACTTTGTTCCTTACAGGGTCTGCATTCCCTGGAAAGTAAGATAAAGCTCTCTGTTGTACTGGTTGTGAGGAATTTGGAAGAGGATTAGGTGGTCTTGGACGGAAGGGTGCCCCTCCAACGACATTGATGCCTCCCGAATGCTGATAATTGTAAGGGTAGGCTTGGGGTGGTGCATAGTACCCATAAGCGTGGTAGGAAGGTTGGATCAGTGTGGGTGAGCGATAGTAGTTAACTGAGTTCTGGCGATATTGAGGGTAATTGTGTGCTGGATGTGGATAATAAGGTTTACAGGGCTCCTCATTGACATTGCTGACTTCTTCCTTCTTTTTCCCAACCTATCCTTTCTTAGATTCATCCGCAATAGTAATCCTCCCTGATTTGATGTTTGTCGCAACGTGCGGGTCCGGGGGTTCCGAACCCTACCGTTTAACGACTTTAAGGATGATGGGAGAAAGGGGAAGGGGGAAACTACCGTTTCCTAGGTTTTGGAGTCGCCACTAATCTTTTTTAACCTAGGTGTGATTAGCCACCTATCAGATTATTAAGTCTAATATTAACCTAAGCTTGGCTAAGGCAACATTAAACCTAATAAACGGTCTTCTAACCAGAGTTCTGAGGTTCGGGAGTCGGGTACGCGTGGGGAAGGATTAGCACCCCCACGACGACCGTCAAAAGACGGCACTGACTAGGCTAGACTTAACTATGGTTTAGAATATTGGTTGTTTCTATTTTTAGAGATTTTCATGCCGTTGAATTCTTTTATTAATCTTTGAAATTAAGCAAATAAACAAGCAAAAATGGATTTTTAGAGATTTGAAATAGGAATGTTGGGTATTAAACCCGTTTATTATTTGTTCTCTTTTTGGGATCCTCATGAGAGGATTTTCTTCAAAACTTACCATTAAAACGACTCGATTTAAAAGACAATGCTGTTTTGACGGGAACTTTCCCACTTTGAAAACTAAAATCGAAAATGACGGGAACTTTTCCTAAATTAAAAAGAGCTAAATTGAATACTTTGGAAACTTGATGGGAACTTTCCCAATTTAAAAAAGCTAGATTGATTGCTTACAGAGCCTGTAGCTCATCCGAAATCCGAATCTGTCGCCCAGAGAGTTCAACCGATCGATGAAGAATAAAATTCATTCGACTTAGCAGCCCGTTCGCTGTCCACCCCGAGTACTTCTCGTTGGCGTCTGTGCCACACAGATTTGAAGAATGCCAGATGAAATAGGAGAAAATAACGTGGTCTTCGGTCGGGACAGGATCAACCGCTCTTCTGTCTACTGACACCCGTGTCTTCTATCGGCCGTAAATGACCGCCGCGGAATCAGTTTATGTTGTTGAATCACCCACTGAACGGAAGGCCAGGATTTCACTTTCGGATAGCTTTGCATTGGCACGCTCCGACTTACGAAACACGCTTCGCTGTCTCGCCCTGAACGCTGCGGGTCAGGCACCCCCCGTTGCATCAGATGAGGTGGTTGCAGATTTAGAGTGACCCGTTAGAGTGGGTTTGACTCTTAGGATAAAAAGACGGGAAAAGGTAACTTACATCCCTTTCATTGATCTCGAAAGGCCTACCTGACTGCGATCACTTAAGTAATTACGAATTGCGTATAATGCAGAATTCCACGGTTCAACACACCCCCTTCTTACTTTCGTACAGGATGCGTTGAGGACGGGTAGGATGAAAGGTCTTTTTTTCTGACTACCATGGCAAGTAAGACACGAATGGAGGGGCAAGTAAGACACGAATGGAGGATTTTATCAACAGCTTTGGTATACTATTAAATTTATGGGGTTTAAAGGCATCTCTTCTCTATTATCTCAAGCTAGATAAGTAGAGAAACCTCTTCCCCATTACCCGTTAACTAAACCTGTGACAGCTAGCCAGCATATGCGCTAAAGGTTGTTTTGGGTACGGGCAGGGAGTGAGGAGTGGGTATGGAACCCGAGCGTATAAAATGTGCTTCCCGCCCGTGCAGGTATAACTTTCTCGCCTAAAAGTGATTCCTTCTTACCAGCCAACCCTGTAGAAAGTATGCATTCTCCATTCACCCAGCACTGAATGTATTCAGCAGGTGTCTCCCTAACTTTATGGTTTCTGTTGGGGTTAAATTCCCATCCCAGAGTTCGTTGTAGAGAAAGCGTCGAAGGCGAGTCGAGTTAAGCGATTGAGTCTTCCTACCTCTGAGCCTTCCTGTTTGTTCGGCAAAGAAAGTTTTGTTCGGCAAAGAAAGTCTGTACGCCTAAGGTTGAAGTTGCTTGAGAAAAAAGGTGGGAACTTTCCCAATTTGAAAAAGAGCTAGATTGAATGCTTTGAAAACTGATGGGAACTTTCCCAATTTGAAAAAAAGAGATAGATTGAATGCTTTGAAAACTGAATGGGAACTTTCCCAATTTGAAAACAAGAGATAGATTGAATGCTTTGAAAACTGAATGGGAACTTTCCCAATTTGAAAACTTAAAAAAACTGGTGGGAACTTTCCCAATTTAAAAACTTGAACCTGATGAAATTCTTTTTGATTTTTGAGTTTTGAATTTTTTTTTGTATTTTGAAAACCTTTTTTGTTAATTTTGAAATGCTCAATTTTTCCTTTTGAATTTTTATTTGGAAAACTAAAAGAGAACAATTCACAAACACAAACTCTTTTTAATTTTTGAAGAAAATGGTTTTATTCTATTTTTTCAATTTCCTTTTCTTTGATTTTTCTTTAACTATTAATTGCAATTACTAAGTCTAAACTTAGATGCATGAATGCACGTGATGCATGCCTTCCGGTTAAATGCAATTTTTTACCAAATAATTATACGAGGAACACCATCCGGGCACCCGCCACTCATACTGGCTAAGACCCCCATTCAGGTATTCCAAGCCTAGAAAGGATGAATTAAGACCGACTAGGATTGTCTAAGTCTTAATCAATCGTTCCATCATCGGATCAAGTTTTATTACTCATGTGAACATGGGAATAATTAACAAGTTATAAAAATAAATGTGAATGCATATGCTCAAATTATCTAACCTTTGATTAAAACTCATAATATTCTAAAACCTAAATTCAATTTTACCAAATTATTGACATTTAAAATCTAAATCCTAAATTAATAATAAGGAAAATAGGCCTTAAACTAAATTAGATGTATGTGAGCTAAGTTTAATTCCATGCATAAATGAAAACTAGAAGCCCAACATAATTAAAATTTTAAAAGCCCAAAGAAGAAATTTGAAGCCCAAAATAATTAGGAAGCCCCAACACTTAAGTCAAAAGCCCAAATGAATTAAAGAAAAGGCCCGAATGAGAAATATACCCAACTGGGCTTCTGAATCGGGTTAGAGAGCCGTCGGGTCAGGTCTGGACCGGGTTTGTATATATAGAAAAAAAACCCTAGCCTCTTTTTCCATTTTCCTTCTTCCTCCTTTGTGTGCCGCCACCCTTTGAGCTCTGCCACCGCCGCATGGATCACCATGGCCACCACGCCGGAGCTCCGACGGAGCTCCGATGAAACCCAAAGTCTCTGGGTTGTCTCCTCCCGTTGCCCCAATCCCGATTCCAACCTTCTCCTCTCCAAAATCTGTCCTGAAGCACCCCAAATGTCCCTCGGCCGAACCTCTAATCTCTCTCTCCGATCTCTCTATCTAACCGAAGGATGGCATAGATCTTCTAGTATGTTTTTGACCGTTATTCCTTCTTCAAAACCCCCTTAACTGCTTCTCAATTCGAGCCCTTGACCGCCACCGGGATAACTTCTACTCAGGTAAATATGCAACTTTCTCACTCCCTCTTTATAATTCCTAACTCTATAACTCTAACTTTATAACTCTAGTTGAAGAAAGAACTTTATTATTTTTTTGGTTTTCTTGTTTTCTGCTAAAAATGAAAGTCAAAAAATTGATGAAAGGAGGCTCCTGAGATCTAAGTTTTTTAGTTGTTTTTGTTACTGGAATCTAAAAAAGGAACAAGCTTTTCTTCAAAAGTTTTCTAGCTGCTAGGGTTTTTTTTTGCCTGAAAAATACAGTTTTTTTGCACAAAGATGTTGAATATCTATATATAGCCTCCAAAAGGATCCCTTATCGCATGGTGAAGTTCCCTCTTCTTCAATCTCGCGGTTCTCATTTTTTTGATTTTTCTATTTTTTATTGAATTTGATCTCTCTTGTCCTCTTTTGCAGGTGGCAGCTTGGAGTACAAATGTACCAAGGACCACGCGGTTTGTATTTCTCTCACTTACATTCTCTGTTTTTGTCCATTTCTGCTCTTTCAATTTGTTTCTCACGTGTGCCCTGTCCTTTGCAGAGAGTTTATGTTGCTGAGCTGGCACCAATCAGTGTGTGCCACGTTTGCTGGTGAGCCCTTCTTTCCTTTTGCTTAGTTTCGTTTTTCTGTATCAATTTCCTGCTGAGTTGGCCTCTTTATGCAATGCTGAGACTATCTATGTTGACTAAGCTCTAAATGTGTGATTTGAGAATGCTTATGTAAATGAAGTGTGTGCTTGATTAAACCAAAATTTGAAGGAATGGTTGACCGAAGTGCCTTTGATTCTGTGCTGTAGTAACTAATGAAAGGATGATTAATTATGTTCATGATTGAAAATACAAATGACTAAAGCTAGGTATGTCCTGTCTCTAGACTGAAATTATGTATTGAAATGCCTATTAAAATGCTAATGGTGACTACGGAATGCTAGCTGATATGTGTGATCGATGCATGAGGTTGTCGTTGAATTTGCTTAAATTGAAAGTGCAAAAAATGGTATGAAATGCTATGTACTGCTTACTGTTGAAATTATGTGAAGTGAACTTGCAATGCGCCCTTGAAAATGTAGGGATGAATGTATGCTCTGTTTTTGTATGTTTTAAGTCTGAAATTGATTCTTTGTTTGCTGCAAATGCAATGATCTTATTTTTAAACTGACATGGATGCTTGATAATCGGTTCAGTATGCAAAAGATTGTAACATCAATGCATTCATGTGATGTATATGCTGCCATGTGTACTAGAGTGCCTAAATAAGTGCCTATATGTGAGGTAATTGAAACTAATATGAACGCAAAAATGCTTAAATTACAGTGAAAATGTTTCTTCATGAAAAATACAAATGCTTGGTACTCTGTTTTTTTTTCTTTTCTGTTTTATGGCCTTTATGAGCTATATGCAATGGATCCTATAAATGCATGCGTATGATAGCTATCTAATTCTGAATCAATATCTAAATGTAATGTTGGATATGTAGTATTATTGAAACTGAAAAGTATCATTTTTGGTGTTGCTTGATGGTGGAAATATGTATGCTGGATTAATGCTAGGAAAGATAAGAGAATGACATTGAATTTGGAATGCTTTTGGTCTGATATTGTTCGCAAAATGCAGTAAAGGATGCTTGTGATTAAATAACATGGACTAACTACTAATTCAATCTATATGCAATGCATGCTTTAAAATGTAGTACTGAATATGAATGCTTATGATGATGAAATGTGGGTAAGATGTTGTACCGAATTGCTTTGAATGCTTATACACGGTTATATATGCCCCTAATCCATAATGCTAAATGTGTGAACAAATTTCCCTTTACAAGGCATGTGGCAAGCTGTTAGAAGAGCTCAATGAAGACTAGAACCGAAGAAGGCAAGAGAGAATGTGGAAAACCAGACCTGTAATGAAAAGAGACAGAATGGAAGTCCAATTGGATTTTCGTGAATTGCACTTTGTGACTTGTAGACTTGAAATTTTGTAAACTGGAATGCAAATGTAAAGCTGCTACTTTTTTTATTTCTCCTTTGAATAACACTGTAAAATGGAATAAGATTCTGTTTTTTGTGTTTTCTGTAAATTTTCTTTAGTTTGGAAGAATGTAATTGGAACTTTCTCAAACAACTGAGACCCAAAGAGAAACACCCAACCCATGGAAGCCCAATCTGTTTGAAGCCCAATAGGCAAATGAAGAGAAGTCCAAATAGGTCACAAAAGGGAAATTAGCCCAAAAGAATAGCCAATTGGACTGAATTAAGAGGAAGGCCCAAAAGAAAATCAACTTGGGCCGCTGAAGAAATAATAATAAGTAGGAAGTGTCACACATTCTATGCAATGCAAATTTTTACTTCTACTCATGCTATGAAATTATACTATAATTAAATTAATATATGCAAGTATGATATGTTAATGCAATATAAAACTAAGATGGAAAATCATTTTGAGTTCTTGAAATCTTGAATGCCAATGATAACCAAATACCAAATTAAAAAGACTTACTAAATCAATTACTCTACCATAGGTTAAATATGAAATATTATTTAACTAAAAGGACTAAAATACCCATCAATGACTATAACGCAAATAAAGTAACAAAAGATGTAGATCAAAGGATATATATGCCAAAAATGGGTGTCTACAGCGTTATTGCCCAACTTTTGTCCTATAACCACAATTTTTGCAAAAGGTTCACTTGCCATGTTGAACAATTTTTCATAGAAAATGGACTTCTGGGTGTCGATGAAAAGACCTGAAATTTCTGATTCCTCTATTGATGGCCTAACTTGGGATGCCTTATCCCTCCATCGCTGAGCGAATTCTGTATAACTCTCAGTGGGCTTCCTTTCCATTGCCTTCAAGGTCTCTCTGGTTGGGGCTAACTCAACTAAATACCTGTATTGATCGACAAAGGCCTTTGCGAGATCATCCCAGAATTGAATATGATGCCTATCAAGCTGATTATACCATATGGAAGCTGTCCCCGCCAGGCTATCCTGAAAACAGTGAATCATAAGCTTCTCATTCTTTGCATAGGGACCCATTTTCCTGGTGTAGCTCCTCAAATGGTTGTTAGGAAAATCCTTAGTTCCATCAAACTTCTCAAATTCTGGGATCTTGAACTTTGGTGGTATTACTAGATCATCCACTAGAGAAAGTTCTGAAGTATCAACAAGTCTATAATAATTGTTAGATCCTTCCAACCCACGGAGCCTTTCCTCCTTCAAACTCAGCTTACGCTTGTTCTCCTCAATCGGATCTTCTTTTTTCTCAGCAACCCCTGTCAGCATGCCTTGCTGAGCCATGAGTGTCCCGGGGTCATAATGCACTGGATTCTCAACAGGGACATACGGGACATAAGTACCATCTCTAGAAGTTCCACGATGAGCATAAAATGGTGTCGTATGAGTGTAGACGTACCCTGATGGCATATTGTTAACCAAATCAGCAGGTGACTTGCCAATGTCCTTAGAGCTGCTCCCCATGTTCATATCAGCCTTTTCACCAAAATCATTTGCTTTCTGATTCGATGTTCCTTCTTTCGGTGTAGTATCTAAAGCCCCAGTCAGTTTGTTCAACATTTCCATCATCTGTTTCAATTGTTCTTTCATCTCATCTCTATCACGCTTCAGTTCCTCAACTTCTTCACTACTCTGTCCTACCATTGCTCTTGCTTTTGATCGCGTGAAATATCGGTGTTGTGGATGTGGATCTACCTTAAAACCTTTAGAACAGAACCATGAATTAGAAACCCCTTTATCAATGCAGTCAAATTTCTAATTATTGCAAATGATGTCATGATCCATGACAAATCCTCAAATTAAACATGATTGATTACGTTATTATATTTGAATGAAATGGAATATGTACATAGATGAAATGTCTGGACATTTGCCATAGGACAATGGGAATAAAAGATACTTAATTAAGCTTTAAAATGAAGTTTCAACCTTGGGACTTAACCGAGCATCTTATATCTCGATTGTAATCTGACAAATCCTAGGAAATGCATGAGAATGCATAATGTCGAGATGGAATGGAAGGAAAATAGAAAAACAAGAAAAAGTGTTAGTGATACTTAAAAGTATAGAAGAAAATGCAAGTTGATAATTAAAGAAAAGCTTCGAAAAGAAAGTGCCCCGCTTGCTTCATAAAAACACTTTTCCTGAAAACCTTGGCAAATGTTGCCTTGGAGCAGGTTAGTCCACTTATTATGAGCAATCGCATTGCTCACTCTACGATTCAATTTGCAAAATGAGATAGCAAAGGTAAGAAATGTTCCTCTTGTGTACCTTGGTTTATCCTCTCAGTGTCTGGCTCTAACTAGGCAAGATATTTCAAGGTAACTACATGCTGGATAAGGCCTCTCGGTTCTAACGGATCCCAAACTGTCCTTACTGAAGCTCACTCTAAGCTAGTAAGGCCCCAATCCTCACCCATTATAGGCTCAGTGGAAAAGGTTCAGTCTGAGTGGAGGTGTTTCACTAAAAACCCGTACGGTGACTATCGTCACACGAGGGCTAGCTACTTTGCCTCCTCCTAAAAGGGTTAGAGCTCTGGTGTAAGCTCATGTAATGCAAATGCGAGTTACTTAGTGCACGTGTGAAGGAACATACAAACCTTTACTGACCACTCCCAACCAAAATTACCGAACTACCCCTCAAGGAAAAACAGTACATGAAAGGTTAGGCAAAATATATTTACAAAAATAAGAAAGCATGTAAGAATGAAAATGTATAAAGATAGGCATGAATAAACAAGATTTAATGTAAGCAAACAACCAAATATGCAAACCCTAGTCAACTCTAAACTAGCATTCAGTTTGACACTCTAACCGTCCCCAGCAGAGTCGCCAAGCTGTCGTAACGTGCGGGTCCGGGGGGTCCGAACCCTACCGTTTAACGACTTTAAGGAAAGGGAAACTATTGTTTCTATTCTATGGAGTCGCCACTAATCTTTTTTAACCTAGGTGTGATTAGCCACCTATCAGATTATTAAGTCTAATATTAACCTAAGCTTGGAAAAGGTAACACTAAACCTAATAAACGGTCTTCTAACCAGAGTTCTAAGGTTCGGGAGTCAGGTACGCGTGAGGAAGGATTAGCAACCCCACGACGCCTGTCAAAAGACAGCACTGACTAGTCTAGACTTAACGTGGGTTTCTATTATTGGTTGTTTCTATTTTTAGAGATTTTCATGCCACTAAATTCTTTTATTAATCTTTGAAATTAAGCAAATAACTAGCAAAAATGGCTTTTGGATTTTTGAAATTGGAATATTGGGAACTGAACCCGTTTATTTTTTGTTCTCTTTTTGGGCTCCTCATGAGAGGATTTTCTTTAAAACTTACCCTCAATTTGAAAAGTGCTTTTGATGGGAACTTTCCCACTTTGAAAACTAAAACCGAAAATGATGGGAACTTTCCCTAAATTGAAAACTAGAAGTTGATGGGAACTTTCCCAATTTAAAAATTTTTGCAAACTGAATGGGAACTTTCCCAAATTAAAAAAAAAAAACTCTGAAAACTGAAATGGGAACTTTCCCAATTTAAAAACTTTGAAAACTGAATGGGAACTTTCCCAATTTGAAAACTTAAAAACGTGTGGGAACTTTCCCAATTTGAAAACTTCGAAGACTGGTTCTTGATTTTTTTGAATTTTGATTTTCGGATTTTTGAAAACCTTTTTATTAATTTCGAAATACTCAACTATTCCTTTTTTATTTTTTTTCTTTGAAAACTAAAAGAGAACAATTTTCAAACGCAAACTCTTTTTAATTTTGAAGAAAACGGTTTTTCCATTTCAATTTTGATTTTTTTGGATTTTCTTTAACAATTAATTGAAAATTACTAATTGTAAACCCTAGATGCATGAATGCACGTGATGTGTGTTTTTCGGTTAAATGCAATTTTTTACCGAATAATTATACGAGGAATTCCTTCCGGACACCCGCCACTCATATTGGCTAAGACCCCCATCCGGAAATTCCAAGCCTAGGAAGGATGAATTGAGACCGACAAAAATTGTCTAAGTCCCAAATAACCGTTCCATCATCGGATCATGTTAATTAATCCCGAATGTCATGGCATAATCAATAATATAAAGAAGCATAAATATAGAATTTAAACATGAATGCATATGAAACCTATTTAAATCCAAATTGATTTAACTAAACCTATACTGGATTGAAAACAAATAGGCCTTGAAGCCCAAATAAAGCAAATTACAAGGCCCAAATATAGTGTGTGGCAAAACCCCAAATGAAGTAGCAAAGCCCACATTATAACTAAAAACTAGAGCCCAAACCTAAACTAAGAACTAAGGTCCAAACCTAATATAAAAAAAAAAAAAAAAAACCCCAAAGCCCAAAAGGAAATTGGCTTAATTAAGGAAGAACAAGGTCCAACAGAAAGAGGAAGAAAAAGTAAACAAGGCCCAAACAATAAGTAAACCCCTAAAGGCCCCAAAATTATTCCACCCAAATTCCTATCTCAAAAATAAGTACTTATGACCATTTTTAAATTCTAAAATTTTCATTTCCTATAGACTATCTAACCTTAATTTCCTAATGTCTTGTTTCCTAAATTAA